>PVKH010005397.1:0-22134 GCA_004027955.1 Chaetophractus vellerosus | reverse complement strand
AAATATAACTTGCCTTAGTTTTCCAATCTAGACTTGGGAGCAGATGTAGCTCAAGTGGTTGAGTGCCTACTTCCCATATACGAGATCCTGGGTTCAATCCCCAGTACCTTTTGAAGAAACACAAAACAAAACAAAACAAAAAAACTAGACTTAACTCGTAATTTGAGCTTATCACCTTCTACCAAGGAGGTAGAAGGTTACTTTTCATAATTTGTGGGTTCCCTTACTTTTCTTCTGGGATTTTGTCTAAGTTTCATTGTGGGGGCTGGGGGGGTGGGAGGGTGTAGAAAAGAGGTATTGTGGGAGGCCAGGTCCCTGGTCCTCAAAGTCTTTTTTTCTGGACTTTAGTGATGGACCCAGGTAAGTTACTAATGAGTCTTCTCTCATCTTCCTCTGCAAGATTGTTCCATAACTGGTTGTTTCCTCCTTTAATTCCAGATCTGGAGTGAGTGGTTAGGCTCTAAAGTCACACCTACCTAAATATTCCAGCAGTCATTCCTTCTCCAGGGTATTGCTGCCACTCCAGAGACCTACCCAGGAATAGCCTCAGGTCCTCTCTGCAATAAAATACCATAAAATTACTTGGATTTTTGCCCCTTCCCCAGTGTTGGCCTAAGTACCAATGTACAAGGCCCATCTCACTGGTATCACCAATATCTCTGCTCTCACAACTCTCCCTCTGATCTTCTCTTCTCCCCTAGACTTGGAATCTTTTTGGAGTCCAGTAAGGGAGTCTTTGTATCCAAAGCTTTTCCTTTGCTGTGAGTCTTTTCCATATCCCTAGGAAGAGACTTCCCTGTTTTATGCTTTCTGAAGACACATCCCTTCTGTGAGTCCATGAGCATGGAAAAATTGGACTTCATGAAGTTGAGGATAGACCAAGGAAGAAGATAAAATACTGAAGGAAATTTTGGTTATTATTCTACCAAGTAAATTTTCTGCAGGCAGAGATGCAGCTGGAACAGAGAAAAAAAGTGTGAGGCAGGGACTGGGGAGTGGGCAGTAAAAGGGTGTGCTGCCTGGGCTATGGAAAGATCAACAGAGTTTAACAGAGGGATTGTGTAGAGTGAGATCCTAGGGATCAAGGTTGGCAAAGTTACTAAGCAATCAAGAACGACAAGGGACCAGTAACCAGAAGAACTTGGCTAACACATGCCACAGATGAAACAGAGCCAAAAATATAGGAGGAAAAATTTTTCATTGTTTTCAATTTTTTTTTAAGGCCACAAATCTTTGACATTCTTCCCATCCAAAGAGGGGTCTCTGTACGCAATTCTTGAGTCTGAGAGGACTTGTGACTGCTTGATCAGTAGACTATGATGAAAGTAATGCTTTGTTACTTCCGAGGCCAGGTCATAAAAGCCCATGCAGCTTCTGTCCGGGTTTTTTGGAACACTCACTCTGGGGTTCCCTCTCAGAAAGCAGCCACCATACTGAGAGAATCCCAAGCCACATGGAAAGGCCACGTGTATGCACGTTGGTCAACAGTTCCAACTGAGCAAAGTCTTTGAGTCATCACAGCCCAGACACCAGACATGTGAATCCAAATGACTCTAGCCCTTAACCATCCAGTCATCAGGAGCTGTTTGAGTCCTCCCAGTTGAAGTCCCAGATATCATGGAGTATAAACAAGACAAACTATCCCTCCTACGCCCTGTCCAAATTCATGACCCACAGAATCCGTGAGCATAATAAAATGTTTTTGTTTTATGCCACTATTTTGGCCTGGTTTGCTCTGTAGTGATAGAAAAGTGGACCAGTCAGAAAAAAGAAACAAGAAAAACACTGGAAAGCAGTGGGCTGAAGCTTCCCACTACTAGAATAGATGGCAAGTCCAAAAACAAACAGAAAATCATCTTCTATGGCACAGTAATAGCAAATATTTATTGGATGTTCATCTGTAATAGGCACAGGTCCTTGATGTGCATTAATTTGTTTAGCTTCACAGCTCTCTGAGATAAGGAGTATTATATTCACGTGAGAAAAAGAAGTAAAGAGAGGTTAAATATCTTGTTTAAGGTTATAAGGTAGTGAGCGGAGGGCCTTGGATTCAAACCCAGTCTGCCTCCAGCATCCACATTTTTGAGCACAACAACATATAGCCTGGTGTAGCCCTGTTTTGGTCTTTCCGAAAAACCTGTAAATGAAGAGAATGTTCTTTTAGCATTTTTGATGGATGGAAGGAAGGAAGGAAGGGAGGAGGGAGAGAAAGAAGGAGGAAGAAAGAAAATGAAAAGAATAAAAGATCAGCCCTTTCCCTCAAAAGTTATTTGAAAGATAAAGAGAAAAATGAATTTTGACATCTTATACATTCAAACACTATGACTAACAGTTCTGGCTTTGCTTTATAGCCAATAGCTAAGATATGTTGTTTAATAATAGAGTTATTTTTGACAAAGAAAAGACAACTATTGTATGAAAGAAAACACTGTGGCACAAACACCACTGGAGGAAAAATAACAAAAGGAACCAAATATTGCCAAGTGCTAAAATTGAGTGTTTTAAATTTTTTTTTCTGATTAATCTTCACACCAGCCATCTGAGATGAGCACTTTTATCTCCATTTTCTAAATGAGGAAAGTGAGACTCTGAAAGCTTAAATGATGTGCCTAAAGTGACATGGTAAGTGAGACATCTTTCTAACTCAAAAACTTGTATTCTTTCCATGCTCGGTGCTTTGAAAAAAAACAAAGGCAAGCGAACAACAGACATTACAGATCCAAAGTTCTCTCACAAGGATAGGACGTTAGCTCTATCTAGAATTACAAAGTATTTTCTAAAGGGTTGCATTAACCAGTTAGAGGATTTCATAAGCCAATAGTCTTTCAATAAAATTTGGAAGAACAACACTGGGATCCCACTCTTTAAATTGATAAATTTAACCACAAAAAGGATATACTTTCAGAATAAAGTTTAATTCTTTATGCTAAATACATTTAGGTTTATGGAAAGCTCAACCAGTTGTTCTGATTGCTCTCACTTTGCCATGAATATGTGAATTCATGCTTTGGACAAGCGTTATTCTGTGGACTCACACTTGGGAACCAATTGTTTAGTGGACCTACCTGGAGAAGTGCTTTTTGCTTTAATTTGTTATTGACACGTGTGTGTGCACATGTGCATGCATACGTGCGTGCTAGTGCAGGAGTAGGTGTGTGAGTGCGTAGCCAGGACAGAACAAGGCATCAATAGTTCTGGCTAATTTATATTTTAATTGGTGGCTCATGACCCATCATCATTGACCATAACCCAAATAAATAACTAAACTAATTTAGCCTAGCATTTTTGGTTCAATGCAAAGGCCTAAATATTAAATAAAATCAGCACCATTACTATTATTATTATTTTTTGTCTTTTCATTTTTTTATTTTTTAAAAGATACTTAGAGTACATAAATGTTACAGAGAATACATAAGGGATTTCCATATGCCCTACTCCCTATCCCTCCCACATTTCCCCACGTTAACAACATCCTTCATTAGTGTTGTACATTTGTTACAATTGATGAACACATTTTGGAGCACTGCTACTAAGCGTGGATTATAGTTTACATTGGAGTTTACACTCCCACTCAATTTTGTAAGTTATGACAAGATATATAATGGTCTGTATCTGTCATTGCAATGTCATTCAGGACAATTCCCAAGTCCCGAAAATGCCCCTGTATTACACTTGTTTTTCCCTCTCTCTACCCTCAGAACCTGCAGTGGCCACTGCCTCCACATCAATGATAAAAGTTCTTCCATTGCTAGAATCACAATAAGTCTATAATAGAATAACAGTAAGTCTACTTTAATCCATAGTTCATTCCCCAATCCTGAGGATTCTGGGATGGTGATACCCAAATGAAAAAATAGTAAGACACTGGGGGAATAAATGGAAGAAAATGTCACTGTACATACAGGACAACAGATCTTACAGTGATGAAAAGCAAAATGTCAGAAAAAAATTTTAAATCTTTTTCATTATTTTTTAATATCCTACTTTTAATTTTATTTTCAGTTTTTTTTTTAAATTTTCTGTATTTTATTTCTTCTGTTTAAAACTATCATTATCATTTCATTTTCTTATTCATTGTATTTCGCTATTTTATTGGCTTCATTTTTGAAGAAGTTTTGGATCTCAGAAGGGCTACAACTGTGGGAGGGGAGGATCATATGGCGTGGGGTGTCAGTGATGGGGGATGCATGGGAGGAAGTTCTCCATTATTATTTTAATAGCATCTCTTGGCAAAAAACAAACCCACACAAACACACACAATCAGTGTTTAAGAAATAGAGTTTCATTGAGATATTATAACAATATTTAATTTTCAGAATTTACTTTTTTTTAAACAAATGAAGAAACAGTCTGTATTAATTAACCAAGAGCTCCTTTTGGGGAAAATGAATGAAAACACTATTAAGGACACTATAATTACGATAAAGATGAAAATTTCCTTCCATTCTGCTTCCTAACTTAAAGTTTGCTTTATACCCAATATTCACACTCATGGCTCAGGAACAAACTTCATGCCAGCAGCCCCTACCCAAAGTTTTATTTCCCTTCCACCTTTACTCTCCTCCCTCTCCAGCACTTGTTTTAAACCCAGCTTTCTGCCTGGGTGACACCCTGCAGGATCCCTTCCCAGGTAGAAGTTTGTAGGGCAATCTTCTCTCTACCTTAAGGCAACGACTCTCAACCTAAAACAATTTCTCTTGTTTCTCCCTCCTTTTCTTTCAATTTTAAAAAATTAAGATAAGGTACACATTACATAAAATTCAACATTTAAAGAGTACAATTGAATGGTTTTTACTGTATTCACTATATTGGACAACCATCACCACTATCTAATTCCAGAACTCATTCATCACCCCAAAGAAACCCCATACTCATTAGGCAGTCACTCCCCATTTTTCCCTAATCTCACTTCCCCCAGTCCCTAGCAACCACTAATCTACTTTCTGTCTCTATGAATTTGCCTATTCTAGACATTAATATAAATATTTGTCCTTTTGTGTCTGGCTTCTTCTACTGAGCATTATGATTCTAAGGTTCAACCATGTGGTAGCATGTATCAGAACTTCATTGCTTTGTATGGCTAAATAATATTCCATTGTGTGGATATGCCTCATTTTGTTTGTTCATCAGTTGATGGATATTTAGTTGTTTCCACTTTTTTGGCTACTACTAATAATGCTGCTATGAACATTTGTGTACAAATGTTTTCAATTCTCTTTGCTATATACTTAGGAGTGGAGATGCTGACTCTTTTTGTTTGTTTATTTATTTTTTATTGAGACAAAGTACATAAAACATAAAATTAGCCATTTTAAAGTGTATTGTTTGGTGGCATTTAGTACATTCATAATGTTGTGCAACCCATCACCCCTGTCTAGTTCTAAAACATTTTCATCACCCCAAAGGAGACACCATATTCATTGAACAGTTACTCTCTATTCTCCCCCCACAACCCTTCTCCCTACTTTCTTGTCCCAACTAATAACTTGTCTTCTCTATACCCTAAATCCCTGCTCTCCTCATTGATGGTGGCCTTGTTCAATACAAAGTCAGGAAACAAAGTACTAGACTGTGCTCTGCCACCTAGGAGCTTTGTGCCCTTAGGGACATCAGTTAACCTCTCTGGGGCTATTTCCTTAACAATGAAATGATGAGCAATTCTTAACATTTTATAACACCCCTTTTTTATAAAGAGAAAAATCTTATACCCTGCCTATCCTCTTTTGGAGATGTGTCTCCACACTCAGGAAGTAGTCCCTAGACATTTTTCCAAAGACCAGATCTTTACTTTCCATCTTGCTAAACAGCTATTCTTCCTTTTTTAAATACATTTTTATAATATGTATACTATGATTTCTTCCAGCTACATACCTTGTCTTGTAAATGATTGGAATAGGCGTCACTAATTTCTCTACAAATTTTGAAATTCTATTAACATAAGTATTTAGTAAATATTACTTGATTCATTACACATCAACATTCATTTACTCATTCATTCAAATATCTATTAAGAACCTATATTAATATTGGGGGTAGAAAAAAGGAATATGGGTTTCGTTTTGTGAGATATGAATACAATTAAGTATTTTTTCTCTTCTTCATTATTTTTCATCAATAAGGAGACCTTGACTATGTCATTTGATTAATCTGTGTGTCTTTCTGAACACTAAGGGACAACTGAGTTAGCAGTTGGAATTGGATGAGATAAAAGTGCCTGAAAAAGAACTTTTTAGGAGTGATGTTTCTATAACTTCTTGAGCTGCCTTTTTCTGTTCTTTTTATTTTTGTGAATTTGAAATAAAGTTGTTAATTTAAAAAGGAAGAAAGAAAGAAAGAAATGCCAGCCAAGCAAGTGGGATTGGGAGTGGTAATTTTGGGCCACATGTTTGCCATCTTTGAGACAGGTTTTCAATGGCAGATAAAGACTGCTCATGTCACTTCCTCACCAGAAACTCTTGTAGAAATGGGGTGTAAGAGAGCAAGGAGTGGAAAGCTATGGTGACATTATATATGGCCAGGGTGGGATCCTTAATTTACCCTACATTTCTGGGAGGAAAGTCTCCCTTCAAGGGTCAAGAAGGACCTGATCTTAGCAAGGTATCACATATCCCATAGCCAAAAAATAAAAATAAAAAAAGTTAAGTAAAATACTGTCATAGTCCTCTTTTTCTACCATGAGTTATAGCACAGACAATGGCATTTGCTTTAGTTTCATTGCTTCTTGTATAATTTTCAATTTTGTACAATGTGTATAACACTCTACAATCAGCAGTTCCTCATCTCAAACGAGATAGGATTAAAGAAAAAAGTCCAGCAGACAACAAAAGAAATAAATATTAAATGCTGTTATTCAGGATTTTATAATAATCCCAATAAACAGATAAAATCTGCCTGAAGGTTTCACTGACCACAGTGAGATTCATTCCCATGTGCTTTTGCATCCCACTATCACAAAAGAACAACTGCATCCTATAAGCTTTGTTTAGGAAAAACACAAAATCCTTAGATAGCTTTTAAATTCTGATTCAACTATTCTTATCCAAACTACAAAGGGGATTTAATTTGTTTTTGCCTAAGCAGGAAAAAACAAACAACAACTCATTAACTTAGGTTACCTGAGTAGTAAGGCCAAGAAATAGTGAAAATCCTGAATTAATATCATTGAGAAGAGGAAGAAGAAAAAGGAGGAAGAAGGGAAGGAAGAGGCAAAGTTTCTTACTTTTAAGTGTAAAGAGCAGAGTATATTTGCGAACATAGCTAAGCTGTTACAACCAAAAGATTGCAAAATACAGGTCTTAAATAATTTTAGTTTTTTTTTTTTTCCATAGCTGTCTAGAGGTGAGAGGTCTGGGGCTGGTGGGCAGCTCTGCCATAATCAATACAGGGAGGGCATCCATCTCTGGGTTCAAGGAGGATGTTTCAGTTGCCATTCTTTCCTAGCCAGAAGGAAGTAAGAAATGGAGAAGGGGCTCCTCCTGTCCTCTTATCTGGATCTTGGTCACATGGTCACTCTAGGTTACAAGGAAAGCTGGGAAATATGGACCCCAGCAATGTGGATATGTGCTGAGCTAAAGCTCAGGCCATTCAATCGCTATAAGGAATAAGAGAAAACAGATATTAGGGACAATTATGAGTCTATGCCATAGTCCAGGCATTGGGAAACTAAAGTCCACAGGCCAAATCTGGCCCACTGCCTGTGTTTGAACAGCTTGTGAGCTAAGAGGGTTTCTACAGATAAAATATTTACAATCAACTTGACACTAGGGAACACTAGCTTTGAACCCCAATTAAAGAAAATGCTATCTCCTAAAAAGGAATTCTATTTTTCTCATCATTAGATCCATATTACACAGATTTGCACTTAATTGTTTTATATATATATACACATATATATTTCTCTCTCTCTTCTTTTTTTTTTTTTTTTTTTTTTTTTTTTTTTTTAGGTACTGGGGGCTGGGGATTGAACCCGGGACCTCATATGTGGGAAGCTGGTGCTAAACCACTGAGCCACATTGGCTTCCCTGAATTGGTTTTGTTTGTTTGTTTGTTTTTGATTGTTGTTTGGCTTTTTGTTTGTTTTTGCTTGTTGTTCGTTTTTTTGGTGTTGTTGTTGTCTTTTCAGGAGGCACTGGGAACCCAACCCAGGACCCCCCATGTGGGAGGCAGGCACTCAACTGCTTGAGCCACATCTACTCCCTATTATTATTATATTTTGATGATCATCAATTAAAAATTTGTGGAAATTGTTTTTTTCTCGTTACTTAAGCACCTGTGCAATATCCTTAATTTTGCCTCTTGGCCCAAAATGCCTAATTATTATCTGGCCCCCCACAGAAAAGTTTGCTGACCCTTGCCATAGTTTGAGCTGGACTAAACTAGTGAAATTCCTGCAACATGTAGAAATAAGAATGGCTAAAAAGTGGCATAGCAAAACAGGAGCCCATGCCCCCTAAGGAGGCTGACCTGCATCTCTAATTATATAGAATCTCTCTAAACCTGGTCATGTCTAGCAACCTCTATTAGCCAAAGACCAGTGGGAAAAGAGGAAACTAGGGGAATAAAAAGTTCTGAACAGCAAAACCAAAGCATTAAAGCTTACGTATTGCACGCACAGGAGAATGCCCAGACATTCACATAAGACACATTTCCCTCATACAAGGCGCAATTCTGGTAACTGCTAATAATTTAACTGGATTAGTTGTTCTCTCGAGCCCACAGCAAAGTCATAACAGTAAATTTGAAGGGGCGGGGAGAAAAGGAGATAGGGTAAAAGAGCTCTTCCCTAGGGCCTGTTAATATAGGGATCAAAACCTCCATTACATCTCCAAAGCCCCCCAGGACACCCTTGTATTATAGTTCAATGCAAAAATGATCTTAAAGATGACCCTATGTCACCAAGCTCAGGTACTATTAAATTCATTATATTCTGTTTCAAGAGGCAGAGACTAATACTCTTGAGAAACCCTATCATAAAAATAGTGAAGATAAAATTTTGGCGATTTATAAGGAGGTAAGTTCAGTTATCTATAATTCAATTTATATGGAACTTTCATTCTTCCAAGAACTCATATAAATGAGATGTGGTGACATGCTGCTTGTAAACAGATATTTCTATAGTCCTAGCAAACAGATTCTCTTACCCTGGTATTTTTTTTCCAATCATATCTAACTTTAAAAAATTGTATTCTTATTGACAATATAGTGGCAAAACGTGCCAGCCCTTGTTTATTGCTTACAAAATGTGAATATTTTATACACAAGAGCCAGGAAACCAATTCAAATTGGTTTAAGGAAAAAGTGTGTATGTGTGTGGGGGAAACCCAACAGGGGCTATGAAGGAAATAAACAAGGTGGTGTGTTAAGACAATATAAGGTACCCTCCCTTTTATACAGTGGTCAGTGCCATCTTCTCTAAAGAGGTAATATTTAATCTGAAACCTGAAAGATAAGGACCCAACTGTGGAAAAAGCAAGAGTTAAGACTCCTACAGGCAGAAAAGACCAGGAGCAAGGGCCACCGGGAGGGCCTTCTTCCATTTAGAGTTGTCCCACTTACCCTCCAGAGGGGCTGACTACCCTGGCTCCGTGGATAGAAAAAGATTAGGTATGGCCAATCAGTGAATTCTATCCTCCTAGCAACAGTGATTGGTCAGGAACAAACACACTGGCCAATTGAGACAACAAGACTCTGATTACTAGATTGCAAAGAGGTATTTTGAGTGGCCAGTAGCTATTTTGCTGCCTCATACGGAGAATCCACCTAAGAAAGAAGCCAACACACAGGAGAGCAGAACTGAGTCGGAGAGAGCAACCAATTCATGACGTCTTTTGAGTATCTGAGGTCCCCATTCCAAGTTTCAACCCCCTCTTTCATTACGTGAATCAGCAGACCCCCTCCCTTTTTTTTTCAGTTTAAGTCAAATGGGGTTTGATTTCTGTCATGTGCAACTGAGAACATCCTCACTAACCCAGTGGGGTTTTAGAAGTGACAGAAGCTAAGAGTTCATGTGTATTTCAGAGGAACATGTGCTTAGTGAGTCCTCTGAGCATTTTATTGCAAAGCTTGGATCTTCAAATCTGTCTGGTAAAGGATTGAGTAGAGGACTGAGAACTGGAGAAACGTCTATGAAAAACTAGCCATGAATGCTGGGAAGGAGGTAGAGATATAGGGATGGAATACTTTCCTTCCCTCCCTTTGTATTACCCTGAGGTAAAGGGTGAAGGGAGGAAAAAACTTCAAATTGATGTTTCTGGGAGTAAGTGGTTGGAATAGGCAGAGCTTGGCCAATTCTCTCGAAATCTACAGTAATGGGTATCTGTTGTTTTGCCTACCCAGAATCCTCTTCTCCTTTTAGGGGCAGCAACACCCTTTTACAGTGAGTGAATCCCACTTCCCATTCTCTTGATCCATATGGTTTGGGTGCTGCTGGGATTGTGACCTAAACTGGCTAATTGGAGTTTTCCATCTCCAGGGCCATGGTGATCATACCCAAGTAAGCCTAATCAGAATTAATACGGGGATTTTGCCACAGCAACTGGGACAGAGGTGCTAACTTTTTACTGGACTTGGAGCTGGGAGGTATATCAATCTGAAATTGCCAGAGGGGATCTCATGGAAAAGACCTGTAAGCAGGTCCAAGAGTAGAACCAAAAGACAGGCAGACCTAGTGCTTTGTTTGAATCATTGAATCCAGGCAAACATGAAGTTACATTTACCATCTGGACCAATAAATCCCTTTGTTCCACTGAATTGAAATTCCTCCATTCACCATTTATTCCCAAAGAGTGGGGACTAAAACGATATATATACTTTTTTTTTTTTCCTTTTGAGGTACCAGGGCCAGACATTGAACCCAGGACACCCTATGTGGGAAGCTGGCACTCAACCACTAAGCCACATCAGCTACCCTAAATTGGTCTCCGTGTTTGTTTGCTTGTTTGTTTGTTTGTTTGTTTGTTTCTAGGAGGAACCAGGAACTGAACCTGGTGCCTCCCATGTGGGAAGCAGATGCTCAACTGCTTGAGCCACATCTGCTCCTCCATACTTTTAAAAGACGTTGAACAAAAGAAATCTCTGATCTCATTTTCAAATATTGGAAAAGATGTGCTAATATGTTTTCCCTCAGGCTTTGTAATACAGGGTGCTTAAATTCTCGAAGGCTCTTAGTACGTACTATAATATACGTCAAGTACATGACGATTAATCTAGCTTTTGTGGTTTGGCCTACAACCAGTTAACAACTGAACTTGTGAGATAGGACCTAATCCATTTTAGGACTTGGCTGCGTAAAAAAGAATTCATCCACAGGACTATGCAAATTCTGAATTAAATACAGTTCTTCCTAACTTCCTTCCACCAAAAAACTGATGAGCGGGACCCAGAGTAATGAACCAATTATACTGTAGTCAAGATGCCATGCGACCTCCTAAACATCTGGTTGTCAATACTTTATGGTGTGGGAGACACGCAATATTACTATTACCCATATAAAAGGTAAAGTCAGCATGCATGTAACTAGAACTTACATATTTATTGAGAATAAAAATCTAAGTTACTTTTTGAATCAGGGAAAAATAATTTTTTAAATGGAAATAGTTTTCTTAACTGGAAATCTTTATTTTCATTGGAAATGAAAACCTAAACTAGTTTGTTTAGCAAAGAATAAACTTTTTTGTGTATAGCTTTCTACTTGCAGAGTAATAAAAATAAGCAAATGTAAACACATTTACTTAGGAAAAGAGAAGAAACCATCTTTAACAACTCTATATAATTTTTGTAAAATCTCCAGAAAGTCTCAAACTATGTTCTTTGGAACCATTAATAGGTATTTTACACACATACACACATACAACATGCCCATACACACACAATCCTGTGGTTGAATAAGATTGGGAAACATTACATGCTATTCCTCAATGCACATTAGCATACTAAAGAATATTAAGAAGTCTTGCAGTAGAGATCCTTGTTCAAATTTGCTTCATACAGCATTTCTCACATTTTCCAAGTTTAACTTTTGCACAATTAACTACAGAGCTCTGCCTTCTCCTCCTACCAAATCTTCATTTCCAAAACAACTATTGGAATGCCTGTGAAACTAGTTCCATAAAGCAAAGTTTGGGAAGTGCTAGTTTAGTGCGTTCTATCTATACAGATTTTGCTGGCTGAACAATACATAAGGAATTTGAGTGACAATCGCACCCATTTTGATATAACTTTACTTGACTCCATAATCAGAAATTTAAAATGCAAATTTTTCAAAAGCAAAATGGCTTTCCCATTTATTACTTTCCAGTATATCTGGAATCAGTAATAGGCTCACAAGACCTATAAACATTGAACACAAATAAGATTAACCATGACTAAATTTTATGTATATACTAGGCCTAGACAATTTTTAATCTGGCAAATGCACACTTAACATTTTTCTTGGGTACATACATCTTGGGAAAACTGGGATAATGGAACTTCTCTTTCATTTTTACTCTACACAAGATGTATTTTGTGGATTCATGTTAGCATGCTTAAGGACATGAAGCCATTGCTACCGAGCCTTAGATGTGGCTGCAAAGAATTAAGAGATCATCACCAACTGTCTCTAAATATAATGAAAACCGAACTTCACAACAGGCCTCTTAGATGAGTTTTCCTGATGTTACTTGGCAATGCATTAAATCTTGGCATACACAAAACAATAAAACAGGGCTGTTCTAAAGGTTCATTTATGTTGGCTGGATTATGAAGATTAATGTGTTCCAAAGAAGTGATCAAATATAGTTGAAAATAAAAACCTGAAAAACATTTAAACTTTGATAGGAAAGTGAACGGATAGGATATAGTTAAGACAACACTTTTTAGGCACACATCAGTGTATGTCATAAAGGATTAAAAAATTTAATTCCTTAGGGAATGTAATAGAGAGCCTCAACAAGGCATATTTTCTGAAAATAATAATTATTCTCATGGCAGAGGCAAATATGCAGCATGTATGGGTTTAATACAATTAGAATTTTAGGTCATGTGTGCTGAAGATACAAAAAATTTGACAAATTGGGTTCATATTATTAATTTTCTAAGATATTATAATCCTGTGTGCTTGAGACAGCGAGTTCCTCTTCTCTGAAGTGGATTGTGGTTCCTGTTGCCTTTCCAATTCAAATATTAGGCCTATGAATAAGGCGGTGCTTCTCTAAAAGGTGCGGGCATGGTACTGCTGATAAGATGAGGTGGGCCAGGCAGTATTTGCTATTTTAATAATGAAAAGCTGATTATGATAACACAAAGCCCTGCTACTGTTTACTGGGCATTTACTATGTGCCACGCACAAATTCTAGTAGTCATACCTTGGTACTCGACTGCTTTGAAACTCGTCGAATTTGGTACTCAACACATTTTGACTCAAAAATTTTGACCTGGTATTCATCGTCTGTTTGGTACTCAATACACAAGCTAGAACTGGTTGGTGTCAGTTGCCTCGTGAGTCGTTACCCTTTCCAAACAAAGGGTCACACATTAAGTCACGCGGTAGCTCCTGCCCTGTGCACATCCCATTGCAGTCTTATCTTAGCCTCTGTGGTCATTTTGTGTATTTTTGTGTTTTTTTCCCCTCATCATGGGTCCTAAGAAAATGAGCAGTGATAGCACTGAGCAGAAAAGAAAATTACTTCACACGACTATTGAGCAAAAAAAAAAAAAAAGAAATAATAGGTAAATATGGGAGCAGTATTTGCATTGCTGATCTTTCCAGGGAATATGGTATGCCTAGAACAACGGTCTCCACCATCAAGAATTGAGAAGCGATTAAAAAAGGCTGATTTTGCAAAAGGAGTTAAAGCAGTAACAAAGCAGCATTCCCAAACTCTTGAAAAGTTGAAAAAGCTGTTATTAATTTGGGTAAAGGAGAAGAAGTTAGTGGTTGACAGTGTATGGGAAGCCATGATATGTGAAAAAGCAAAGTGTTGCATGCCGATCTTTTGAAAAACAAACAGGAACCAAGTGATGAGAGTATTGAAAATTTTAAGGCCAGCCACAGCTTGTTTGATAATTTTAAAAAGAGGACCGGCACCTAGTGCTAATAAAAAGGCTGCTGATGAATTCGTCAGTGATTTTCAAGGCTACATAGAGGCTCAGACTTTTATTCCCTACCAAGTTTTTAACTGTGATGAGACTGGAGTTTTTTGGGAAAAAATGCTGAGTAGAACCTACACCACAAAAGAGAAGGCTTTACCAGGCCAGAATTTGTGGCCTAAGCTGTGACTCAGAGACTTCGAAGGGTCTGAGGCTGCAGGTAGAGGGTCCAGTTGAGCAGGATCTTGTGTTCTTTGGGCCAGTCTATGGGTCTGGAGGTCGATGCTGCTGATGCTGAGGAGTTAGTGGAGGAATATTGTGAGGAGCTCAGCCCTGAGGAGCTGCAGGGACTACAGAAGGAGCAGCAACAAGAGGGGGCTGAGGAGATTTCTTCAGGTGAGATAAGGGAGGATGTCCCCAGCTCCTTGGTAAAAGAAATGTGTGCAAAATGGGCAGAAGCTCAAAACTTTGTGGAGAAGTACCATCTGGACAAAGCTCTGACCAGCAGAAATGTGAATTTATTGAATGACCAAAACCATTTCACACTTTCGAGGAATTCTGAAAAGAGAGAAGCCATCCTCATTGGATAAGTTTCTAGTGAAGGTGATAAAGAGTGTGTCCGAGCCTGTGGTGCAAGTTGAAAAAAGGCAGAAAAGAGAACACCTGAAGTGCAAGTGCCCGATGTTCTGTTGGAGGGGGACTCTCCTCCAAGCAACACTCCTTGTAACTTCTCCTCCCCACCCTCCTTCCTCCATCCCATTAGCCATGGACTCTTCTCATAACAGGTAAAGTGAAGTTCTTATTTTATTTAATCCAAGTATTTATGCACTTTTAGGTTTATTTCTCATGTAATGATATACCACCTTATCTTTTTTACATATTGCCTTAAAATGCGCATTGTCTTTGGTTTGGGGACACATTCAATTTATTTACATTATTCCTTATGGGAACTATTTGTTTGGTACTCGTTTTTGGTACTTGTTTCACCTCCAGTTGACGAGAAGTACCGAGGTACCACTGTTTATTAATTTGAATGGTCTTCACAGCACAGCACTTGTGGGAGCTGCTATTACACTCTCCTTTGAACAGACAGAACGTCAAGGCACAGGGGGTTAAGTGACTTGTCTGAAACCACAGCTGGAGACGGGCAGAGGTAAGGTCTTAACTTTGGAAGTTTGGTGGAGAGCCCACACATTTTCATGCCTTGGATATAATTTATTTTCCTTTAAAAGAAGATAGGTTTAATAAAAAATTGTGGTGGATGAAGGTTCCTTATAGGTTGTGAAGTGAATGTTGATAGGCAAATGACAGAGCAGAAACTTTGTTTAAGGTACTGCCGCTGACCTCCAAGTTGAAAAGCCCCAACTTTCAACTTACCTGCTTTTGATTTCGCCCAGAAAAGTCTCTCATTCAGATAGGAAATATTACTTTTACACATGTTTTTGAGACATTACACAGTCATATTTTTATGGGAAATATAAATAATTCAAATAACTCTGAAAGGGAAAGGCTCCGATTATTGTATATTATAGTTTAAGAAAAAAATTAAGAAATAAGCTGACAATCAGATCAGGAGAATTACAGTTAGTTTCTTGCTCATTTTCTCCAGAGGTTAAACTAGGAATATATTTTTTAAAAGGGCAGAAGTTTAAGGTCTAGCTAGGGAATAACGACATGTTTTGTCTGACACTTTCCGATTCAAATCCAACATTTATCAAATGATTCTTAAGTACTGTATTAAAAAAAATACAGTCAAGAGCTGGCAGCCTGGGTATATTAAACTTTCATTATTGTAAATTTGTATTTTAAAAACCCACTATCTTTTCTGTAAATATGCAAGGGTTCTTCTGACAATTTGTCTTTTTGTAAAGCCACCCCTCACTGAAACATTTTAAATAAAATACTTATATCTAAAGTTAATTCTCGTCATTGGGAGTTTTAAAATCTCTCTAAATTCATAAGGGAGAAAAAGTTGCTTAATTATAGTTCATCAGATTGCAAGTCATAAAGTAATTGAAAATGTTTAAAACCATTTTGGCAAAAAGTAGGGAAAAAAGCAACATCTTAGAGTGACATTTAAAACAAAAAAGTACTTACTGACATTTAAAATTTTTTCATGCAATTTTTCATTCATTAAATAAAAATAAAGTGTTCACTACCGTTTTTTTCTTTTGATAAGGCAAATACTTTCAAAATTAGCAAGAACTAAACACGATTGGCCACCACTATGTGAAAAACCAAATGCTTTAATGAGGCTATCAAGAACAACAGTTCAATTATGTCATTGGATACATTAATATCGATCCATAATATACAGCGCTATGGATCATACAGAAATTATTGCTGCATCCAACAGCAGGTGACTATTATTAACATTACAGTACCAAGCGTCCACAAGAGACAGTCATTTGTCATTTTTTTTCAAGAAATAGGGTTTTTTTATACTGTTATCAACATCAACTTTTCCCCAGTGCATTTTTCAAAAATATTAATAAGTGCATTCCTTTGTGCTTTACTTTATATCTTTTAACTTCCTATGTATTTTACTAGTTCTTATTGCTTTATTGTTTAAAAACCACCAGAAAGAACTTTGTCACCCTACGTATGACCAGGGTTGGGTGTGCGGTTTTTGGCAAAGTCAGAAGGTTTGGTATTTCCATTGCATTACCCAGAGATGGGTGGGAAATTTTGGCATTTTGGTCACTCCCTTTAGAGGCCCAACCCCATGTCACAGTTCTGCACCCTAGAGATGGGGAGTGGTGTGGATCACTCTCTTCTTACAAATGGCGAGCCCAAACCACCACCTCTTGGCTTAACTAGGCCCTAAAACAAGTTCACACTATTTGGCAAAGAAGAAATAAATAAAGCCACCCCCAAGGTTGCAGCATTCTCCTGGGCTTGCTCACCTGCCATTCCCAGAAACCGTCTTTTAAGAACAAGTGTGCAGGAAGCAGGGGAAGGTGAGCTCAGGAGTTGCGAGAGCCAGGGCAGTGGTACAAGATGCCATACTTTCTCTACATAGAGCTTTCTGTAAAGGTGCTTAACCCTGGCCAAATGCCCTAAGCCATGAGTTAGTCAACCTTGCTCAGTTTTTAAAAACTCTCAAAATCAGCTAAGGAAAACCAGCACCATAGCATTGCAATTTTCGACCTTTGCCCCCAGCTCCCCTCCTCCTGCATATAAATATGAAGAGAAAAATAGGCAATGCTATGATTGTATCAATGAACACTATGGTACAATTAGCTGTTCATGCAGATTTGCATCATTATTCTAAGAAAAGACCTATATAATTAAGGGGGTTGAAAGAATGGGAAACTATTTTCCCTACCCCCTTAAGTAATAAAGCTATAAAACTGATAACATCATCAATGTTTCCAAGGATTCTTGCTGCCCAACGTGCAACCACGCAGTTGATTATTTTCATGTAAGCCTTCCAGTCACACATCTGGCAATCACTCTTTCTCTCTGAACCCTCCATCACCCATCAGCAATTCACATTTGACATTTAAACACATTTTTTTAAAAAACCCTCCTGAATAAGTTTTCCTGATAAAGAAGTTGGCACTCTGTCACTAAAATATATTTAATATTAAAAATATCTGAAGGAAAACTGGAAGCTCTTATATTGTCTACATAGGCACCATGCTAAATGTTCCTCTTGACTATAGATACCATCTTGAAATTTTCTCTGATGTTACAGATCAGTCAGTGCTAGTCCAAAAAAAAAAAAAAAAAAAGACTACTGCTATATTTAAGGCACTTCATTCTGAATATGGATATGCTTTATACCACTTGCTATTCAATTGTAGGCTGCTACTAAGAAATTCCATTCAACAGCCTGGCTCGTAACACCATATGTCATCTGTAGAAAACATCTAGGCCTGATAGAATACATGTGACACTACTGTTATTGCATAGACTACACAAGTAGATAATGCACTGACACTAACTTTACAACATTGCTGCTTGTTAAAACTTTGTTATCAAGTAACAGCAATTTGCCAATACAGTATTTCTCTTTTAAAAAAATCCAGCAAGTTTGCTGAAATAAACTCCAATTTAAATGACCATAATGGGCGTATTAACGCTATAGTTATCACTTTCCAATTAATATTGCTATTTTTATATCACTAAAAATAAATATGTAAATTTATTTTCACTACAAAGCTTGGTTTTAACCTATTAATACTACACCTTAAATGTGGTGAAAAATGGTTGAGTGAGACTGTAATATACAAAATATTTGCAAAGCTCTCTTTAAACATAAGACCTTGCATAAAAGTTTTCTTTCATGTGTGTACAAAGAATGCGAAAAACTACCAGTGAGTTGTAAAAAATATCGAAAACTTGCAATTTTAAGATGTATATTCTTACAAATTAATACAAACATATTGAAAAGAAAGATGATAATAAAGAATCTGTACAAATCAAATGAGCAGTAAAACATAATTTAAAAATAAAAATAGTAAAGCCAATTAAAAATGTGCCCAGTTCGGTTTTCATATCAAAAGTGAAAATAAAAAAATAAAAAAGTAAAACAAACTTTCAGTGCTCCTCAATATTTTACTTTGAGAGGACATTGGTTTCCATTTCAAAATAAAATATATTTAATGAAAAATTGAATCACCCTCATTGATGAAGAAAACTCTAGCAGAGCACATAGAAAAAGTAAGACTAGTCTCTATCTCAGAGCCTAGTTCTCTCTCTCTTCAGAATCAGATGCACCTAAGTAATGATATCAGCTACATTTTCTAACCAGACAATCCTCATGAAAATGGCTGCATTTTTTTTGTCTTTTACAGAATATAATATTTCTTTAAATAGTTTGCAGTATAAAGACTAAATGATGCTAGAAGGGTACTGTGTCTTTAAGGCAGTACCGATGAATCAATACATTTACAAAATGGAAAAGGGTTAGTGTGGATTTATTTTCCTTTCTTTTTTTTTTCTTTTTTCTCTTTTTTCTTTCTTTTTTTTTTCTCTTTCCTGCTTCCTTTTTTTTTTCTTTTTTTTTTTCTTTTTTTGGCTGCTTTACATTTTTTTGATTAAATTTTACATTTAATTTCCAAGAAAGTCACAGGCATAAAACCTCAAACCAAGTTTCCCCTGCATAAAAATGGACAGACTCTCCCTGATTCAAAATCCCCTTGCTAAGAAAGCTAAAGTCCAGGTGAATTCAGTTCACAGATGCTGTACACTTACTGTACAATGCTTTGGAGGCATTTGTAGTTGTAAAATAGAATATACAAGTCTGTTTCACAAAATTCTAAAAATAAAATATATCCTGGGCTATTGGTAAAGCGTGAAAAAAATTTCATATTAAAGGAAAATTATCAAGAAAACCCCTTCAGGTAAATCATTAAATCTACTAATCAAGAAAGGAAGCAGTCCGTGAGAATGCCCATTGGGGGGATGTGCTAACAGGCGTGCTCCGTCTCTTCCATGCTCATGCTGCTCCTCCTGCTGCTTGTCTTGGAAGCTCCCGGGGACACCGAAGAAAGAAGTGGATCGGTTATGCCAACAGGAGAAAGGGTATCATCCATCAGGATGTCTTCCAGTTTGGATCCCATTTTGGAGGGGACGCTGTAGGCTTGGTTGTTCTCAGGCCCGGTTCCAAGGTTGCTATTGAAGGTGATGGTACCATCTGTGAGATCAAGTGTTGTTGTGCAAGTTAGGTCTGCGTGATGCTGAAGGAGGTCTTGGGTGCAGTTTTCCAGAATGGGTTCTTGCTTGATGACACGATTCACCACATCTGGAGAGCAGAGACCCGTGGATGGAATAAGGGAAAGTCCATGAGCTCGGGCCTGCATTTCAAGTTCCTAAAATAAAAGTAAAAATCAGACGGTTGGAAGGAAAGAATATATATATATATAGTCAAACTAAAAGTTTTTTCCTCTTTTAAATCAATAAACCTGTATTTTTTAAAATATGGTATGGGGGAAGCGGATGTAGCTTAGGTGGCTGACTGCCCACATACAAGGTCCTGGGTTCTATTCCCAGTAGCTCCTAAAAACAAAACAAACAAACAAGTGAAAAAACCAACTCTCATTGGGAAGTGGATGTAGCTCAGTGGTTGAGTACCTGCTTCCCATGCACGAGGTCCTGGGTTCTATATATATATTTATGGTATAGGTACCAGTGGTAGTATATGAAAAGATGTTTGTGGGTAGTTTATGTATTATATTATATATTCAAAACTTATAGAGGGATACTTCTTTCACAGGTATTAATGATCCCAATGAGGTTAAGTTAAAAAACATAAAAATGCAATTTTTTTAAAAAAGAGAGCTGATTAAAGGAAAACATTAACTAAATAATAAAATAGTTCCATTGTCCCCAAACTGTGCACTGCAGTATTCAGGGATGGTACAATGAACCTACAGGGCACTGAGGGGTATTTTAAATTTTTAAGGGAACTATAGCGATATGGCCACAAGAACTACTAAACTCAAGATAGTTCAGTTTCAGCATTATATTGTGCTACATTCTTTTCATTCACATCTTATCTTTGCAAAGCTGGGGTTTTGGCAGCTACTGTGATAAAAAGCAAGTACCACATGAAAATGAATGTGAAACAGGAAGTGAGGGTGTGGCGGTGTCCAATCTGATTCTAAGGTTTGAGAAGTTGTGCAGTGTGCAACAGGTACACACGTCCCATTAGTAGTTAATGCAGTTATTTAAAAATAGAAAATGCTATTTTTTTCTTTCAGTTTCTGTGTTATATTTTTTCAAATGGCTATTAAGTTGTTAGGACATAAACATTTAATAAGTTATTTGGACTTAACAAAAATGGTAGGTATTTCTTTTGACCTATGGGTGTGGTGAAAAAGCTACTAAGACACTAACAGTGCCGTGAACTAAGAAAGTTTGAGAACCTCTGATGTAGCTAACACACAGTAACTGCAAGAGTTGTGAAGGTTATGCAATTGACTTAAGTTTGAGAAGCATCATTTAACCCATCTCACCACGGCAATGAGGGACGTTTTTCTTCTTATTCCATAAGAAAGTTCTCATCTATAATATGAATAATCTTTTCTACACATTCTTCATATACCTTTCTGAGGGTCAGTGACTCCCAGTTCCTCATTTCAAAATGCCATCCAGGCAACTCTTTGCCTTTTCTCTTTCTGAGTATTCCCGACACTCCTAGAATGAACCTCAGACCCAATTCCCTCCCCGATGAGCTATGTCGCATTGCCATGCCATCCTATGGTTGTGACACTATGGAAATGATATCAATATAAACTGACATAAATTGGAAGCAAGTCACCTTGCCACATCACAGAGGAAAAAGTACTCTCCCACCTGACATGACCTCTCATCCTTTGCACAAAAGCCTAGAAATATATGTTCCTGAAAAGCACATTCAGTCTATATTAAAGGTTGTTTGGTCTGAAGGATCGTTCTCCGCACGAAGCACAAGTAAGAGACGGAAGCCTGAGCAGGCACACACGTATCTGCTTGTTCCTTCACATGATCTCCAGAAACACAAGCCTCTCTAGGCGTCGTTTCAAAGCCCTGGGCTATTTAATAAAATGGCAGTTCCACTGATATTAACGTTTCATGCTCTTTCTTCTGTGAAAATTTCTGCATGCATCAGTTAAAGTGAAAATGAAAGGAAGCCCTTAGGCCTAAGCTGAAAACCTATAGTCTTGTAAATCTATACCAATACACTAATAAGAACAGCTCCCCCGCGCATGGCGTTTGGCTTTGCAAAATAAATAAATTTTAAAAAGTTGGATTAAGGGAGGCAAACATCTCACTCTAATCCTCTGTTGTTTAATTAAAAATGTTTATCGGCTTATTAAAGCGTTACTTAGATTTTTAAATAATGTGATAAATCTCATCTCGAAAACTCTGGCTGATTGCATGGTAGAGCTTTCCTAATTGATAATGTTTTCTATGATATGCAAAAGTGCTAATGGCTGCCTCACGCTGTCACTGGAAGAAAACCAAGACATCATCACTGTGGAATTTCCAGTTCACATATTTTACAATATTCGTATTCCCATGAATACACGTTTGGAACCTTAAAATAAAATAAAACAAAACAAACAAAACCTCATT
>PVKH010005396.1:0-22145 GCA_004027955.1 Chaetophractus vellerosus | reverse complement strand
ATGGCAAGACAGGCCGGTGGCCGCCGCCCCGCCCCTTCCCCGCCCCGCCCCTCTCAGAGCGCCCGCCTCTGCCCCGCGCCCGGGAGCCAAGAAGAGTAAATACAACAGGAGCGCAAAATGGCGGAGCTGCCGAGCCCACTGCACTGCGCCGCGGCTACCGCCGCCGTCGCTGCCATCGCGGAGAAGGAGCCGTTTGGCAAGCTGCAGCCTCCCTCCCGGGACCCACCGTGCTCTCTGTCCGCCAAGAAGATTCGAACTGAGGAGAAGAAGGCGCCGCGAAGAGTGAACGGAGAAGGAGGAAGCGGCGGGAACAGCAGGCAGCTGCAGCTTCAGCCGCCGCTGCCGCCGGCGGCACCTTCGCCTCATAGCTATGGCAGCCCTGCGTCTTGGAGCTTCGCTGCTCTGTCTGCTGCCCCCTCTTCGTCCTCCTCTTCCCGGAGCAGTTTCTCTTTCTCCGCAGGTTTGGCCGCCTCCTCCTCAGCCTCCGCCTCCGCTTCCTCGTCTCAGCCGGTGCCGCGCAAACTGCTGGTCCCTCCTACGCTGCTGCACGCTCAGTCTCACAGTCTCCTGCTGCCGGCCGCCGCCTCTTCGGGCAGCGCCAAGCAGCGCAGACCCAAGGAGAAGCGGGAGAAGGAGAGGCGAAGGCACGGCCTCGGCGTGGCGGGCGAGGCCGGTGGGGCTGTCCGGGAGGAGAACGGGGAGGTGAAGATGCTGCCGCGAGGTGGGTGCCAGCGCCGGGAGGGGAGAGGGGAGCGGAGGAAAAGGAGAGGCGTCCCCGGCCCCCCCCCCCGTCGTCCCGGGTCCCTCGCGCCCCCCAGCCGCCGCCTCGCGCCCCCCGCGGGGCCCGGGAAGGGGGAGCGCGATGGCCGCGTGCGCCATACTGGAGGGGGCGGGAGGCATCCCCTTCTCACGGGCGATTTTGCAATCCCCTTGGGGACAGGAAACGGAGCCTGTAATTTCGGTCGCTGCGAAGGGAATGGTCGAAGCTCTTTATTTTCTACATCGTTTCTGCCTCTCAACTAATGCACTGCAGGATTTGTAGAATTCGTTCTAGAGGAACCGCCTAGGTGTGTTTGGCAATGGGAAATGGGAGGGCACGGATTGGGAGAAGGGTTTGGTCGTGTAAAAGATGTCTGATTGATTACTAGGCCGTTTAGATGTGAGCACGGGAATGCATATTTGTGACACAGCCTCCAACACCAGAAAATCCTGTCAAAAAAAAGGGGGGTGTGGAGCGCGTTGGCGTCAGCGAGAAGCTACCAGAGGCCTGAGCTTTTCATCCCTATTAGGTAAATGAGGTAGTGTGCTAGGCCCTGTGTGTGCTGTTTCATAAGGTACCCTCCCTCCACCTCCTTGCGCTGCTCCGCTCCATTATTCTTAAGTGTTTTGAGTAGTCCTATTTGAAATATCATTCTTCAAAAAGAATTTTCAGCAATTTTCTTTTTCCCGCAAAAAATGATGAACTCATGAGCTTTGACATTTTTTGGCCGGATCAAGTGGCTGAAAGGTGTTTTAGCTTCAGAAAAAGGCCAATTTGTAAGCGTCCTTTCAGGCATGGCTGGACAGTTTCCTTTACAAAAGTAGGCTAGTATAATTTTCAGAAAGTATTTCTTTAAAATACATGGTCCTACCTTTTTAGCTATTGGTATCGAGTGATCTGATATTAATGCAACATGGAGATCCGTTGAAAATTAGATCTTAATGTGATCACAAGCTTAATGCTAAGTTTATTATAAATATACATTGCTACATAGTATTGCCAAATAAAGGCTACTTTTCCCACTTTCTAGGGAAATATGAAATATCAAGCAGATTTAGCATTTCTGATGCAGTGACAGCTTAGGTCATGAAAAATTCTGTTTGAATTGATGTGTTTTATTTTCACAGTTTTTAAAAACGATGCACTTGCGTATGTGGCAACAGTGTTACTTTTTCCTTGCTGTTCTGTCTATAGCAAAGGTTTGACCTTTAAGCCTAGATTCTCTGGCACATTGTAAAGCTCTCTCAGCTTTCTTTGGTGGGTTTTGCTTCTAGGAAAGTGGTTTTGACAACGGAATTTATACTGTTACTCAGGAATTTTAGATGGTTAATATTTTTAAGGTTGTTTTAATGGCTACATGTAAAACTTAAAAGCTATGAGTGCCTGGGAGTCTGTCTATATGAAATTCACTATCAGTCTTGTTATTTATGGTGTGTAAACAGTGTATTTGCTCTTCTTAAGTTCTTTAAATGAGGAAGTGAATGTGGATATAACATTGTTCTTGAGACCAGACAGAGTAGTGGAATGGCTGAAAATAAATAGCATATTTTAAAAATTCTAACTTAAAATGGTCCTTAAAGGAAAATGTTAAGAGAATTTTTTATAGTCTTTTAAATTACATTTAGAATCCTTTCCTTTTAAGGTTTATGACTTACATTAATAACTCTGAATATAAACAATGATAGCTTTTACATTTAAGATGCTTTATCTCTGCATTATGTGGAGGTGTTTTTCGATTACTTAACACGGGGTTGTGTTGTTGGTTTTTTGTTTTTTGTTTTTATTTTTGAATAGTGACTAGATATTAACACTATAGGAAAATTTTCAGTTTTTTTTTTCTGACAAATGCTGCTGTTTTATTGAAGAAAAACAAAATCAAAGAAAAGGATGGCTTTTCTGTATCTTGATGATAAATTTAATGGTGAAAATCTTTCCCGCTCCATTTGTAAAGTACTCATTTCCTTCTGATGTTCAGATTAAACTGAATTGATGTTCTATTTTCATCAATTAAGATTTTTAAGAAACAGTTAAAACAGCAATATTACATACATGCCTTGGTTATAGATATAATTGCAAATACAAAAGTCCTAATTTGTAATACAGTTCTAATTTAAGTGGGCTTTTCATACAAATCTTTGTGAATGTATGACCAAGTGTCTGTTGTTTTAAATAGATACTTTAGTGCTCCTTTAAGTTGTACATGGGATAGTTCAGTATCTCCTCAATTATCCACATTTCATTGACTGATTAAGCAGAGTCATTGACTGATTAAACAGAGTCAGAATCAGAATATAGTTTTTATAACTATATATAAAGACACCTAAGCAAGGAAAAGGAAAATAGACCCTCCTCCCCGGCAAAAAAAAAGTATGTCCAAAAAACTCAGCTCCCCAAATCAATTTTTAAAGCTCCTCTATTTATTTACACTGTAGGTTTTCTTTTTTAAAGTCCTTATTACTGCCCATTTTTACATTAGGAACCATTCTAACAGGAATATTTGGATTAAATGAGAGCGTGTAAATGAAAGGGCCTGGCAGGGTATTTAGTAAATGTTATTTGAGTCTGAAGCACGATTGTTTTTTTAGCTCCATAGCAAATTAATACGTGAGTCAATCCTGATAAAAGAAGGTTCATTGTCTGTAGATTTGAAAGTTAATAGTGATGAACAAGAGATTTATAAAAGCATAGTTGTCTGGGCCAAGCCCATTTAGTATAAAGTTTTAGGAGTGTAAGTCTTGATGCCTTAACACTGAGGCCATCTAGACCACTGTCTATAGCTGATTTGCTTAATAAAGTTAAATTTTATTTCATTTAAAAATGCAAAACATTTTCAATTTTATAAAATAGAAAATAACCAGGTTTTGGTGTTTATAGTAGTAATCTCCAGAAGATTCCACAACCTATTTTCCTGTAAGGCAGAATAAATAATTGAACTAGTAAATGTGGAAATTAAATATGGATGTGTCCTGAATGTATCCAACATTTGGTATTATATTATGACAGACAACAGAACAAACAAACAACATTAAATTATCCAAATGCCTGGATTGATTCCACTAAAAATTTGGTTATCTCTTCTAATTTTGTAGGTGGTTTTGCTGTGCATATAACTTTTTTTTTCTTTCTGTAGAATGACTCTATGAAATGTCCAATTACAAAACCAGAGCATTTCACTGAATTTTGGCTTTGAAAGTATAGTTACAGAATTTAACTCTAATGAAAAATAGAGGCTTCTTTTAGAATTGAATAATTTGAGGTGTGTAAATGTTAGTGATTTTAAAGGGATTCATATTTGGATTTGAGGATTTTTCAAACTATACTTCCTGCCATCTTTCTAATATTGTTATTCCAAAATTTTAGGTTAAAATTCTGAATTTTCATCCTTAGGACCAAATAACTGTCCCTGCTAAGACAATAGGTTGCTATGATTTCATTTCCTTGTGTAACCTTTTGCTTTTCATGCGTCAGTTTGTCATTTGCTTAGTTTTCTCTCGGAATTTCTGGCTACATCTATCCATACCCTCCAGCAGATACATAAAATGTTTCTCAGTACAATTTTCCACATGGTCAAACCTGTCTGATAAACTTATTAGTTCCATTTGTCCCTATAGACATCCTTTCTAAAGCCATCCTTCCTGCTTCAGTCTGGATTATTTCCTCTTTAAGCCTGCTGAATAGCTATCATCTTGGGACTTCTCTAAGCTGGGAATTTCCTTCACTTTTGTTGAGTTTCTTTTTTCTGGATTTCATGCCTTCTTTTTAATATAATCTCTCATTTTGGTTCCTTTAGTTTATTCTGTGAAAGAGTGCATGGGAAGTATATTTTTTTGAGATTTTATTTTTATCCTCACACTTGACTGCTGAGAGATTTTTATATGGGAAATCATTTCCCTGCAAAAGTTTGAAGACATTGTTCCATTATTGCTTGGCATCCGATGTTGATGTTGAGAAATCTTGAGTCCCAAATTTTGTCTTTTGTTCTCCTATATGGGGACTTCAACCCTTTCACTGAATTTTAAAATTAAAGCCTTTTTAAAAAGAATTTTTATGAGCTCTTATTCTTTGTTCTTGTATTACAGCATCTTGTTCCTTTTTCATGGATGTAGCATTTTCTGTTACCTCTTCAAGGGTGTTAATTATATTTCTTTGAAATGTTCTGCTCCTTGCATTCTTTCTGGTTCCTCTAATTTTTTTTTCCTGTTCGTTTTTGTTTCTCTCTGTATTATAGGTTTTCTTCAGATCTGTGAAATCCTTAGCAATTCCTTCATATTTAAGAGAAAGTTACTAAGCTGATTGAAAAGCTCTTTGGGCTTGCATGAGCAGGACTCAGTGACTAATGGACTCCTTTGTTATTATATTTATTTCTTTTCTCTGGATGGTGGGTAAAAAGGCTTTCAGTTTCTTCAGTTTATTTCTCTTTCTGTGTGGGTGGGACGGTGGGGGGAGGTGGTTGGCCGAGCTAATGAGTTTGGTTGGATGTTAGGGTTTTATTGCTGGGTTGAGGAAGAAAGCTATAAGTCTTGCCATTCAGTTTATATTTTCACTTAGTCTCCCTGTTTTCATTTCAACATTTTACTTCTCCCCGCTTCAGTGTGGGATGCCCCTGAGCTTGGAGCCACTCTAATTTATTTTCTCCTGAGACCATACCACTTGTTTTCCTGGAACTGTGGGAGGTGTTCTGCCCTCTGCCACCCTTTCTGGGGGTATTGCCAGGTAAATATGATTGTCATTATCTTTCTCTGGGAGGATTTAGGATGAACCCTCTTACATTATGCTTAATCATTTACCATTCCACCATCAACTTTCTGTTGTTCAACATTGTATTTCAGGTTATAGTTACAGTATTTCCTAGTTACATCAGGAATGGAGTTTGTATTTCTATTTCTTTTTCTCCCTATAACATGCAGATTATTTTGAAGAGATCTTGAATATTTAGTCCTATTTTGATTTGTTCCTATTTTTTGTGGCATTAGTCATCACTTAATCTTTTTAAGTACATCCTCATCTGTTATATAGGGATGGTGCTCTTTTCACAGGATTGTGAGCAGTATATGAACCTGGCATGTTGTAGGAATTCATAAGAGATGTTAGTTCCCAACCTTTTTTTCCTACCTAACGCACTGGAAATATATTCAGTTTTACTGAATCCACGGATTAGGTATACCCTGTATAATTTTTCCATGGTATCCTAATTTCATGGTAATTTCATGAACCAGGCTCATTTTATATTTCAGAGATTTTAAGTATGTTATAGTAAATGCCATTAATTTTTTACCATCCTCAAGTGAATTAAACTTTCAAATTGTGGATAAACTACTTTAAGATAATGAAAAATAATGGTACTTAATTTTTGTTAGAGTAAAAATAATTATGAAATGTGGCTTATATGAAATCTTCATTTATGTGATTAAGGAGCTTCAATAATAAAAGTGCATACTTAACTAATAATTTTTACAAGTTCAAAACAATTTCACTTTTGAAGATATATTAAACTGTTTTATTTTTTCTTGGCTTATAGATTGAAAAATATTTAACTTTTTATCATGAAAATTTTCAACCAGTGTAAAAGAAACCAAAACAATATAGTGAATTCCAAGTGTACCCATCACCCTGCTTCAACAATTATACAATTCATATTTCATCTCCCTTCTCCCACCTACTTTTCTTTTTTCCTCAAGTATTTTAAAGCATATTTCAGACATAAATTATTTCATTTAAAAATAACTAGTACAGAAGTTTTTTTCATTCCAGAGTTAATAATTCTTAAAAAATTTCAGTAACGTATATGTGTAAATTAGCGAGTGAAATCTCCCCAGTCTCCAAGATTAGCATTAACAATTTGGTATATACAGATTGATTTTTATATCAGAAAAGTAGTTAACTTAGATAAGAAAAAAACCCACCAATTATGTAATTGAAACAGTGCTTGTGAACTCAGTGTATGTTTAGCTACATCAGCTTTGGAAATAAAATATTATGGTTTGGTGGGAGAAAGAAAAGGTATTTATTGAGTATTTGCCATGTATCCTGTAATATCTCAGTATTTTTAGATTAAAACTCTTTAGTTTTTCTTAGCCTACTCAGAGTTGCATAACTAATGTGTAAAGAACTTGGATCAACTCCATCTCTGCCTAAATGTAAGCCTAACTTATATAATATTACAGTTAACTGAACTTTTTCCTTTAGACTCTGATAAGCAGGAAGAAGAAAGTGAAAAGAACTTGAAAAAAAATTCCTAGTTATTTCTTTTTTCCTATCTTCTTATAAAAAAATTAAAGCATTCATGAAGGTTGAAGGAATACAGTGATCCCATGTAGATTCCCTACCTAGCTTTAACAAGTGATAATATTTTATGACATTTATACTCTGAATCATTTGAAAATAAATCACAGGCATCATGATACTTCATCTTTAAATATTTCAGCCTGTAACTCCTAAAAATAAGGACATTTTACATAACCATCACGCTATTAATACAGTTAAGAAATTAATCATATAGCCAGTCCATATGCAAATTGTTAGTTATCCCATTTCCCCAATTGTCCCCACACTACATTTAATTATTATTTAATTTATTTTAATCTAGAATTATCCCACTTTTTTTCATATGACATTTACTTATAATGGTTAATTTTTCTTATAATTGCATTTAGCTAGTAATCTGGGTGAATATTTGTGAGTATTCAATTTCCCAACTATCTTTTACCTCATGGCTTTATTATCATTTAATCCCTGTTTGAGTCACTCATTTCATCAAGGGTTAAAGAATGATGCCAAATTATTTGTAAATATAAAATGAATTAGTTTTGAGGATTGGGAATCAAAATAAATTGCTAGATCTAGATTAAAATTGGTAAATCTATTAGGATTTTGAGTACAAGTTGAATGCTATAGTTTAGTTGGTATACCAGAATCTTAGGGTAAACACATTTCTTGAGTTCTTTTTTTGGGTTGTTGTTTTTTTTTTTTAAAGATTTATTTTTATTTATTTATATATCCGCCCCTTGCTGCTTGTGCTTGCTGTGTTCATTTGCTTTGTGTTTTTTGGTGTCTCCTTGTCTCCCCCTGCTGCACCATCCCGCTGACTCAGCCTTCTCCAGGAGGCCCCGGGAACCGAACCTGGGGCCTCCCATGTGGTAAACCAGAGCCCTACCATTTGAGCCACAGCTGGTTCCCTGTTTTTTTATTTTTGAATTTGAAATAATTTCAGCCTTACAGGAAAGTTGCAGAAATAATACAGAATCAATACATAGAATTCCAATGTACTCACCTCCCAGATACCCAGATTTACCAGTTGTTAACATTTTGTCACTTTTGTTATATAATTTTGTCTATCTCCCTATCTCTCTCTCTCTCTATTGTTTAATTTTTCCCCCGCCCCCCACTCTATCGTTTTCTAAACATTTGATAGCAGGTTGCATACATCATACTTTTCTAAAACTTAACACTTCCGTGGCCCTGAACATTTCCTGAGAACAAGTACACAGACTTATGTAACCACCTTAAGTACAGATTTCAAGCTTAAGAAACTTAACATTGATATAAAGCATAGAGTCCATGTTCCAATTTTATCATTTTTCCCAAGTGTCCTTTTGGGCATTTTTTTTCCCATTATTAGATCCAGTCCAGAATCATGTATTGCATTTAATCATCATTGTCTCTTTGGTTGAGCGTGCCCTCTCTCTCCTCTGAAATTGTGGTAACATATATACAATGTTAAATTTCCTGTCTCAGCGACTTCGAAGTGTAAAATTCAGTGGCATTAATCACATTCACAATGTTATGCTACCATCATCATCATCTATTACCAAAACTTTTCCTTCACCTCAAACAAACCCTACACCCTTGATGCATTAAGTCCCTATTCCTCCTATCCTGACCCTGGTTTCCTGTATGCTACTTTCTTTCTCTGTGAATTTGCATTATCTGTTATTTCATATTAAGTGGAATCATACAATATCTCTCCTGTTGTGTCTGTCTTATTTCACTCAACATGATGCCTTCAGCATTCATCCTTGTTGTAACATTCCTTTTTATGGTTTAATGTTCTGTTGTTTGTATATATCACGTTTTGATTATCCACTCATCTATTGATGGACACTTGGGTTGCTTCCATCTTTTGGCTGTTGTGAATAATACTGCTATGAACATAGATTTCCAAATATCTGTTTGAGCCTGCTTTCAATTCTTTTGGGTATATACCTAGAGGTGGTATTAAGGGGTTATATGGTAATTCTGTGCTTAACTTTTTGAGGAACTGTCGAACTGTTTTCCATAGTGGCTACACCATTTTACATTCTTACCAGTGATGTATGACGGCTCCTTGCTAACACTTGTTATTTTACATTTTAAAAATAATAATCATTCTAGGGGGTGTGAAGTGGTATCTCATGATTTTGATTTGCATCTCCCTAATGGCTAATGATGTTGAGCATCTTTTCTTGTGCTTTTTGGCCTTTTGTATATCTTCTTTGGAGAAGTGTAAGTTTTTTTTTTGCCCATTTTTAATTGTTGAGTTAGCAGTTCTTTATATAATCTGAATATTAATCCAAATCAAGGTGTTATCAAAGTGATGCTTTCTTCCCAAAGACTGGAGTTCTGGGGCTGGCTACCAGTGATCCTTGGTCTTGGGCTCCTTTCTCACATGGCCTCTCTAGGTGTGTCATGTAAATGGAATCATAAATATTTGTCCTTTTGTGTCTGGCCTATTTTCTCATAAACATTTCTAAACATCTTTATTCTAGACCTTTTCTCCTACATTCCAAAATTACCAGTGCATTTTGTAAAACAACTTCTATTTTAACATTTCTCTAGTGAAGTCAGTGTATGTTTTGTACATGCATAACTTACCAGAAAAATATCTCCTTCATTAATTACATCAAGACTTTGTGAAGTCTAGATTATCTATGGCTGCATAACAAACCCTAAAAGTTGGTGGCTTAAAACAACCACCATTTTGTTATGTCTGATGATTTTTGTGGGTCAAGAATTCTGACAGGTTTGGCTGGGGGAGTCTTCTGATCCACATTGTCTTCACTGGGGTTACTTGGTGGTATTCATTTGGCAGCAGGTCTTATCTGATCTGGAGGGCCTAAGATGACTTTATTCATGTGCCTGTTGCTTTTGTCTGGAATAGCTAGTAGCTGAACTAAGTGCCCCTCTTCTTCTTCATGTCATCATCTCAGGGCCTTTCTACATGCTCCCTTCAGTCTGGTCAGGATAGTTGGATTTCTGATTTGGTAGCTCAGGGCTCTCAAGAAAATGTTCCAGGAGACCTGGGCAGAAGCAACAAGGCTTCTTATGACCCAGCTTTTGAAATCTGAACCATTTCCTCTCTGTAGCATGTTAGGGCACTTATATATATTTGTTTTATAAACATTTCTTTTAAAGTGCTATCTAAATTGAATTTTTAGAAGTAAAGATAAAATTCTATGAATGTAGTCTATAAAATTGAATTTAGCAATGTAAAATGATATTTTTTTGCCCAGAATATCCTAAATGTGTTAATTGACCCTACTGAAAATTGCTTGAGTCCATAGGGAATTTTGTGGAATTCGACTAAATATAGATACAGCATCTATAGTGATATTACCTAAATACATAACTTTTAAATTTAGAACTTTAATTGGTTGTGTGAGAAAGTATAATTAGGAATTTAAAACAAGAACAGTGGTTCCTACAGTTACATAGACTCACATATGCTGTCATCATTAACTAGAAAGAAGTATATGATTTATTCTTTGCATTATAGAGTATAATTTTAATTAATATAATTATATAATGTGAACTTTGAGGCCTAGAATGCCACAAGATGCGAGTAAGAGAGTCATAATTTTTCTGAGAGCAGTGGTGTAGGATTCAATGACTTTGATTTAATTCTGTAACCTAGATAGCACGTAGAACATTTCCCTACTTTGTGTCTTGGTTTTACAAAATAATGAGAAGAGAAGTAGTATTTTCACTTCTGTCTTAGAGACAAATCTTTCCTGGTGGTTTGGTAAGGAAAACCCAACCTGAACTTTTTCATTGTGGCAGGTAAGGGAGTCTAAACCACTTTATTTTGTTAGCCTGGCTTGGCTTTCATGTATGTATGATGTATGTATGCATTAATTTTGTTTTCCTCTTAATCTTTTTGCATTTGTTCTTATGAACTATTGCTATACTATTTTACCACTCTTAAATCTGCTACTTGTGTTTAATAATAATAGCTACATTTTTTGAATGCCTATAAAAGCTCTGGAAGTAATACAGACTTCGCTTTTAATCCTCCTAACAGTTTAAAAGCTGGGTGCTGTTTTCCTTATTTTACAGATGAGAATAACAATTAACAATTCACAAATTCTTACGTTTTTTGTTAACTGGATTTGCACAAATCTTTCAAATCTCAGTCAGGGTTCTTAGAATGTTACCAGTTTTTACAGTTATATCTATAAGGACCCTTTTCAAATTATCTATGGTATGGATGGACAAACAAGTCTAGAGGAGAGTAGGGGTCAGGTGTTTTAAACACCATCTGTCTTAGGGCCATCAGATCCCAGCTATCCCTTGATTGGGAAGAAGGGAAGGATTTTCATCTTTTTCCACCCAAGTTTTCTAGAACCGATTTCTACATTATTCCTTTGCCTACTATCTAATTACTATATCTAGTGGGGAGCACTTGGTGCAGAAGATATGGTAGAAGCAGTGCTAATATATACAAGTTATACATGAGGAACTATCTGTTTTTAGCTAAATACCACAAAAAATTTGTGGTCTAAATAATTCTCAGTGTATTTATTTGTTTTCCTTCCCAAAGTATGGTATAAGAGCTTTAAACTAGAAATGAGGAGACCTGGTTAAGAGTCATCTTATTCTGCCACTTACTTAGTCTCTGTCCCTGAGAAAATCATTTAAATTCTCTGGGCCCTGGCTTTTAAAAGTCTGTAAAATGAGGGGAATAGAGGACATCACTAAGTTGTTTCCTGTGGAAAAACTAATTCTATGGAAATGTTTCTGGCCACTGCCCTTCTGCAATACCATCTTGTAAAGTCCTATAAAAGAATTTACTTATTACATTGTGATTTCTCTAATTTGTCCTTTTTGCTTCTTTCTTTCTTATGTGTAGTCAAACATTTATTTACTGCCTGCTCTGTGTTTGGCATTGTGGGGGAATGCAAAGAGGAAAACTGTTTATATTTCTTACTTCATAGAATTTATAATTGACTTAGAGGTAATTAATTAGCTGCAATATAGGAGGTTCTCTATATTATTGCTCATCTTTTCTTTTTACACATAACTGCTTTTTTGTTTTGTTTTGTTTTCTGTGACTGCTGATTCTTTAGGTACTTACCACTAACTAGTAATTTGTTTCTATTTACTTTGACCCTTTTTTTGTTGTCCCCTTGGGAACTTTATTCATATTGAGCATCAATTGTGTGCACAGCAGTATTCCAGGTTCTATAGAATATAAAAAAGTTGAAAAAGAAATAACTGCAAAGGGGTTTACAATCCAGTAGGGCAGATAGAGCAGCTGCACAATCAGAATTCACATCATAAGAGAGGCAGAAGAGGAGGATGTGATTATTTCTAGTTATAGGGATCAAGTAGTGTTTAATGAAAAAAAGCCAAATTTCAACTAAATTTTGCACAATGTTTAAGATTTTTGCAGGAAGGGTTTGGATGGGAAGGCATTTTAGCTAAGTGGCATTAGCAAAAATATTGGCATAAGATATTTGAGGAATGATGAATCACACATTTTGGGATCTTATGTATATACGCATGTGGGTGAGTAGTAGAAGAAAAGACTTAAAAGATAAGGTGAGTCCTGCCTATGTAGATTCTTGAATGATATACTGTGGGAATTTTTCTAGGTAGGCAGAGGTAAGCTGGGTTTGCTTGTTCATTTGTTTCCTTTTTTTGTTTTTAAGCAGAAGGGAGTGACATGGTAAACTGTAGTTTTAAGGAATATTTTTTGCTCACTCCATCCTTAGTGGATTGTTTGGTGGCGTGGAGAAACTGTAGGCAGGGAGACTTCTTTCAAAAGGTCCTGAGAGTCCACTAAGATGATAACTATGGAAAGGGAAAGGAAGATGTTGGAAATATTTCAACAGAAAAGGAGACTGAACAGGGCAAGTGATTTAATGTTAGGGGAAACCTGGAGAAGGAAGTATTAAAGATTATTGAGATTTTTTTTTGTTTTTGTTTTTGTATCTGGATATCAGAGAATGCTATGCCATTAATATAAGTAGGGAATTGAAAGGAGAACTTGGACCTATTTTTACTAGAAAGATGATAATTTTGGTGTTAGATATATCTGATAAACTCGTGGAGATGGAGTAGAACATAGTAAAGAGATTGGGTTGGGAGATTAGTTTGGGTATTCATTTCCCTAGAAGTTGTAGTTTTAATTTCAGGAATGCCTTTCAGAGAAAGTGTAGAGAAAGAAGACAGAAGCATGCCTGGGACAGATCTAGGGGAATGTGTGGATTGGAATGACACAGTGGTATGTTATTGAGGGAGCAGTCAGGAAAGGCAGTACCGTTTTACTGAAATTGAGGGAGTAGTTTTCAGAATAGGTCAACAATGTTATGTTGCAGTGAGATCTAAGGGAAAAGGTCTGAGAAGCCATTGGATGTAACAGTCTTAGCTTTGTTAGGAGGAGGGAGTGATATCCTCATTTACTGTACATGCAGTCCTTTCTCCTACTGTTTCACTGTATCATCCATCTTTTTTTCTGTTTATATGCTTATCTTTGTAACTCTACTTTCCCTTCTGCTTCCCTACTTAAATATTCAGTACCATTTCTTTTTCTTCTGTTTCCTACTCGTTCTCTGATCTTTTTCCAGCCATACTTATTCCTGGCTTGGGGATGTCATTGTTATTACACAGATCATTTGATGTCATGGACTGCATTACTACACTATAAATTTTGGCACATATCTAGGGAAGACAAACTGCGATAACAAGGAAACATATTTGAGCTTTGTGCTGCAAGAATGTATTGTGGTTAAAAGCTCTAACCTGAAATCTGTTGACATTTTCAAGAACCTCCTGTGTGGATTATAATTCATATATTAATAAAAGTAGAATGAACCTATGTAAAGAACTTTCTTTATACCAATATCCGTGGTTTAATGAGTCAGTATGGTATGGGATTTCTACCTTTTTTTAAAACCTCTTTAATAAATAATGTATGTGTGTATACGTATTCAAAATTTTATATAATTGTATCATTTTCTACTTTTCTTTCATTGTTCTTCTGGTTAAATGTAACATAATGTTGAAATAATGTATATGAAGTAAGATAGAACAGCACTTGAACAATTTTAATGAAGCACAAGGTCTTTGGAAAAAGTAAGATTATTTTTGTGTTTGTATGTATAATGTTATATATTAAGTGCTTTATTTTGGAAGTATTTTTTTCTCTTGTATTTATTCTAATTTACCCTTGAATGTTTCTAAGTCTTTGTTTTTGTCTGATCATATTTATTGATCCTTCTTTCAGAAGGGCAATTTAAACTAGAAACTTAATTACACAAGTAATATATAATATATGAATTCCTTTCTGTTATAGAAATTGCAAATAATTTAGAAGTATGTAAAACAAAAAGCAAAAGTTCCCTCTTTTCCTTCCCAAGGTAAACTCTGTTAGGTGTTTGTGTTTGTTCTTCCAGACCTTTTTCTATGCATACATCCATATACACACTCACTCACAGAAAAGAACATGTGTTTTATTTTTTTAAACCTAAATATGCTATATGCATTTTTCTCTAACTTGCTCTTTTAACAGTGTATCTTAGAGCTCTGCCTATGACATATTTTTTAATTTATGTACACATAGATACACTCACAGCTGTGTGTGTAACTGCATATTTCTTGCTTTCTCTTCAATTAATTTAATTTTGCTTTTATAATTTTTTAAAAATTTTAGAAGAGTAACTTCTTAAGAAAGAATCTATGTATAATGTATTAGGGTTCTCCAGAGAAACAGGACCAATTGGAGGTCAAGTAAGAGATTTATTGTAGGAATTGGCTCACATGACTGTGGGGATTGATAAGTCTGAATACCATAGGGCAGGCTGCAAATTGGGAACTCTGATGAAGGATTCTATGAATTCCCCAAGAGAAACTGCCTGGCTGAAGTAGAGCTAGAAATTATTCTTTCTAACTGTTTAAAATCATTAGTTCTACCTTTAAGATTTTCAAGTGATTTGATAAGACCTCTCTCATTGCTGAAGGCAATCTCCTCAGTTGATTGTAGATGTAATCAGCCATAGATGCAATCTATTTAAATCTACAAAATATTTTCACTGTGACGATCCCCCCAGTCCTTGCTTCACCAAACAACTGGATACCATAACCTAGCAAGTAGATACATGAACCTGCTATTTGGTAATTGAGTTTGAAGCCAGTGTTGTATTGCTTTCTAGAATCTATTGTTGCTGTTGAAGAGTCCTGGTCCATACTGTTACCTGATAGTTTTTTGTTGTTTGTTTTTTGTTGTTGTTGTTTTTCACTTTTAAAATTATATTAATTTTACCATATAATACATCATCAATATATAAATAAAATTTTTACAAACCTAATTATATGTGATCTTGTCTGGAACGTGATTGAAGAAACAGGAAGTAATAGGATATTCAATAATTTTATAAACCCATGGTTTGAATTTTTAGAATGCAGATCAATGATTCCTAGAATTCTGATACCCTTTATTTTAATATCACAATATTAACAGTCAGCCAGATTAGGCATATCCTTTTTAAAAGGTGCAAGAAGAGTAAGGGAGCTTGGCTCTGGGTTGTCAGTTTATATCTTTCTTCATTTAATCCTTTCTTAATTTGCTAGGGCTGCCATAACAAAGTACCACAAACTGGTTAGCTTAAAACAGCAGAAAGTTATTTTGTCTTATAATTCTGGAGGCTAGAAGTCCAAAACAAAGGTTCAAAATAGTATACTCCCTCTGAAGTCTGTATGGAAGAATCTGTTCATGCCTCTCTCCTGGCTTCTAGTGGTGACTGGCAATTCTTGGTGTTCCCTTGGATTGTGGCATAACTCATTCTCTTCCTCTGTTGTTACATGGGTTTCTTCTCTCTCTTTTTCTGTATTGCTTCTTCTCTTATAAGGACACCAGTCATATTGGATTATTAATTTGCCTAATTTTATCTGTAATGACCCTATTTCCAAATAAGGTCATTCTGAGGTACTGGGGATTAGGACTTCAGCATATCTTGCAGGGACACTAATCAACTCATCAAAAATTCTTACAAGAACCCTATGAAGAAGATATAAACCACCATTTTATAGATTTGGAAACTTAGACTGAATATCTTCTTCAATATTATGTTCTGAATACAGATATGCCCAGCTTCAAATCTAGGACTTTTTCTACTGTAGCTTACTGTCTCTTTTAAAATTAGCAAATAATTTGAAGTGATTTGAAGTTCTAATATTTTGGTTGGCATGAAGTAAGTGAAGAATAATCATTAGAATGAAATGTAAACTGAAGAAGCCAATAAATGTTGACAAGCTTATGACATGTATAATTTATATTCCATATTCAATGTAAGAGAGAAAATTTAGAAACATTTATTCATTCTGTACAAACTGAGAGGAAGAAAAAAGAATATATTTGTTTTACATTTTGATTTTTTGTGTATTTTGTAATTTCAGAAGTTGCATTATAGTTCATGGAGAGAAATAAACTTTAATAGTTTTAAATAATATTTTAAAAATTTTATCTTTCAGATAAAATCAAAGACAAAATTAAAGAGAAAGAAAAAAGAAAGCATAAAGTAATGAATGAACTCAAGAAAGAGAATGGAGAACTAAAGATTTTACTGAAAGGTAAATTATTGTCAGTGGTTTTTAGTTGTACTATATAATATTATTAATACATTTACTGGATAAATTATTAAAATAAAAAATGCTATTTGGTGCTGAATTTTGCCGGGAATAAACATTAATGATTAGGAAACAAAAAGTAAATGTAATAGTGGCAAGTTCTAATCTGTATTGTAATGTCTTTGGTATATTTATTAAGTGAGCCATTAAAAGTAATAAATATTGATCATCATTAAACTATTAGATTCCTTAAATAATTTTAAAACAGTTTATTTAATTCCCTGCTTCTTTATCCATATTTAGGTAATGTAAAAAAGGAGAAAGCAATTTTTTAGTGTGATAGGGATGGTAAAAAAAGTGATTCTACAAATATTTTATAGTGATCACCAATATTAAAGTGTAGGATTTAGAGAGAACATTTACTCTGAGCTAAATTTAGAAGGGATGCTCTTTTACTGTATGTTTATTGAATGCTTAAGTATGTATTCTTTTTGTTTCCTTTTTTCCCCCTTGTTGTAACAGTTGTATTTGTATGTTGTTTATTCATGGGGGATAGAGCTGGGGGGGGGGGAGTAATTTGAGGGGTGGGTGATTCTGTAATAAATATAATGCAAATCCAATGAATAAATCAGAATTTTTTCAGAGAATTTGTGGTAGAAGTAAAGACAGTCTTAAATACACTCAGGTAGAAAGGTAAAACAAATCAGTGACATTCACTTACTAGACAGCTAGCAGATTCATCAGGAGTCCTATCAAGGGACAAGATTGATAACTGCTAATCAAAATTATTTTTATTTTTGATAGTACATCATTTAATATGTTACATATTGTCATATTTATTAATATATTTTAAAGGTTTTAAAGGTAATAACTAGTTTTTCCTTAGAAAAAAGTTTTCGATCTCTTATTCATAAAAATTCTTATTATTCTTTTGTAGTAGCTAAGAGGGGGGAAAAAATCAGCTATAGTCATCTTGTATTTTAACCCTAGCAAAGGATGTATAATTGAATTAAGTAACACTTATTGATTTGACAGTAGTTGCTTGAAGATGAAAGATTTTTTCTGATTTGTGGAAAGTTATCACTCTTTAGTCACGTAGAAAATTTCATTCTCAGATTAATCAAAACACTTTTACCATGATTAATTTCACATGGAATTTAGGTGTTGATGAGCATTAATATCCACATAAGGGGGAAAGAGCCACAGTACTGCATATGTAATGAAAGAACTGGTTAATTTATATTATTTAAGATAAACAGCATTAGACTGTATTTCCATTTCATTCTTTGTCATGTTTCTAGATGTTCTTTGGAGGTACTTTATATAAGCTCTATTTTCTACATGTCAGAAGTTTTATTTTTTATGTTATTCTTTCAACCTTGAAGAAACATGGCAAGGTTTAAGTTGATGGCTACTTGTTAATGCTGGTGATCCTTTTGTTCTTTTTCCTTTGCCAGTGTGTTTTATCTGTATTGTCTAATTAGATTGTAAGCCTTTGAGGCAGGAACCAAATCTAATCACACTAGTATTGTAAAGCAAAATTGTTAATAGTTGAAATGCTTACTTTTACCCTGTTGGTTTAGTAAAATAGTAATTTTCTTATTCATCCATTTGAATGTAGAGAGATGTAAATTTCTGTCACTTGAGAATCTATGTCTTAGAAATAATTTATAAAATACTCCTATGTTCTTGGTTGAATGCTAGATTCCTAATGTAGACTAATGTGAAATAGATTAATCTAGAGACTGTATATGCATATAAAATAAAAATTAGCCTAAAAATGTAGTAGTATACATTACTAATTTTGACTTTGAAGTAGACAAAAATTTTGGAAGGTCTTTTGAACTGAGCTGAATTGAAACCTAGTGATGATAAAAAAAAGAATGAGATAGATATGGAAATTTAGTTTGTGACTTCGTGGATCACCATGGGAAAATTTAGGGGAAATGTATTTACTGTAAAATAGAGGTAAATATAATTGAATTACTTCATTATAGGGTTGTGAAGATTAAATGAGATTAAGTATGGGTAAGTGCTGAGTAAAATGTTTGACCCACAGATACTCAGTGGATATGAATCTTACTTGTAAATAAATATGAAAGATTAACTCATGTGTTTATAAAAACAACAGAACTCTCTCTTCTTCTCAGTGGGTTATATATAGACAATTAAATGAATCAAAACATGATTTATTTAGAAAACAGTTTCTGTTCCATTGTAAGTACTATGTGTTAGCTGTTATTATCTAGTACAATTTTCTCAGCTTGTGTGGCCATTTCCCAAGTGAGCTTATGATCAAGGATAGGCATCTTTTGTTATTGATGTCCTAGAGCAATAACAAAAACAGTTTGGAGAGGGCAACATACTTTTATTTACTACTACGTGTCTCTTTTTCCTTTATAGTCCTCAGTTTTTATTCTCCCTATAATTTTCTCTTTCTTGTGATGCTAAAGTTGCAAGCTAATATTGCAAGCTGTTGGCAATCTCAGACATTGATTGTTTGATGATTGCATTTGCAAGTCTGAAATACATGCTAAATCTTACTTGACACAATCTCATTTCCTCCAGGTTTTTCTTAAAAATCATGTCAAATTCAGTATGGCTAGCGAAATATATACAATTACATACCTGCTAAAAGATGTTTGTTAATATAAAAAATCTTATAATTTTTCTCTGATAAAATAGGATGATTTGTCTTATTACAAATAGTTTGAAGGAGCAAATAAGCTTAAAACAAAAACTTATTTAGTCATTCTCATCATTTTATATTTAATGGCCACCAGCTATTTTTCTGACTATGTATATGTGCTAGCCATTTATGTTGGTTATCAATGGTTAATTGTAAGAACATACATGATATGATTATACTGTTTTTTAATACTCAGTTTTATTATAGCTTATCACAGAATCTCAATAGTGAGCAAGTGGAATGGGGATTAAAAGAAACAAGGGTCCAAGGTTATTGGTAGCATACTAATGGTCACAGGTAAGTAATTCATGGCAGGAAGAGTGAAAACATTGCAGTAGTGAAAAAGCAAAGGCTTTCTTCAAAGACCAAAGGTTGAAAATAGCTAATTATTACTTTTCTCTTTCTACATGGAGTTGTATATATTAATTCCAATATCAGATCTGAAAACAGATGCAGGTTTTCTGGGCAATTATTATTTTTACTTTAGTAACACAAAAGGTGTACTAAGGTTAGTGGTAGAAGTTAATACCCTTGAATTTGTGATTTTTAAAGGGATCAGTTAATTAGCCATTAGCACCATATGCTCCTTCTGTGTCTCTCCATGTGTGTCTTTCTGGCGGTATGTGTGTCTGCATCATTCTCTGTTTCTGTCTCTCTCACTCTCAGCCTGGCACTCTGGCTCTGTTCCTGTGTATGTTTGTGTCTTTGGGGCTCTGTATGTGTGTGTCTGGCAGTATATGACAGTGTCTGTGGCTCTGCCTGTGGCTGTGTCTGTGGGGGAGTGGGCGGAGCTCCCCTCATCAACCTTTTACTTTTAATCTTACATGTTTTGAGAGTCCTAATTACTTGAACAGAAATTCAATTCTTTTTGTTATAGGTATTTATGAGGATCCTTTGAATTTATAGGTCTGATTTATTGGGTTCTCTTTGAAGAATTATAGATTTTCAGAATCATGTGTACTTTACTTTTTGGTACAAAAGTACCAAATTGCTATTGCACCAATATTGCTATTATAAATAGTCTTATTTCCTTATGTATTTTAGAAAGTATTTTCTACCTATACATCTACTTTGTTTAATATATAGGAAAAGTGAGTGAGAGATTGTATAAAACTCTTATAATCCATCTTATGAATGCTAGTGTCTCAGTTGGCTTAAAAATAAAGAATGCATTTTAAAAGACGGCCCCAGGTTCAGTGATTGATTCACTAGGAGCACTCACAGGATTCAGCATATAGTCATACTCCCAGCTGTGGTTTGTTATTGCCAAAAATTATAAGGCAAAATCAGCAAAGAGAAAGGGTATGTGGGGCAATGTTCAGAGGAAACCCAGGCATAATCCTTCAAGAGTCCTCTCCCAGTGGAGTCACGTAGGCCATGCAGGACACTTGTGAAATGTTGTTTACAAGGAAAACTCATTAGAGATTCAGTACCGAGGGTTTTTATTGGGGATTGTCATGTCAGTCAGTACTCTCTGACTTACACATAACAAAATTCCAAACTCCTAGAAAAGAAAGCAGATGTGCAGCATGAACCATATTCTTGCACAAACAGTTTAGGCATAGTGAGCCAGTCTTACCAGGAAATGGTGGGAACCCTCCTGAAATCCAAGTTCCCAGATGACAGCCAAGGGCCAACCTTGCAAGCATGCCTTTTTAAGGATAGCAGTCTCTGGCCTGCTGTATTAACTTTTTTCTGCGTTATGTGCTTACTCTAGTATTTAATTACACCATAGTTTGCCATGAGAATTTAACTCTTTAATGTTCAATATAAGACTCTCTAACCTGATTTCTTATTAGTTTGTAGTCTTAGTTTCTGACTATTACACTACTTTTTTGATCTATCCTTATGTCTAGGAAATAGACTAACTGTTATGTCTATTTTATTTCCAAGTAACATATGTTCTAATGACTGGTTACTTTCTATTTTAATTTTTTTCTGTGTTGAGTATAAATGTAATAAATAGGATGTTAAACTTTTATTTTCACCCAAATGATAGTCTGTTTATTTTGGCCAACTATTTAATTTGTGCAATTTTATATGTATTTTTAGTTGTGGGTTCAAGAATGATATTAATCACCTGGGCCCCTTAATTTTTTTTTCCATGTGATTTCCTTTTTATTTTTACATTTTTTATACAACTCAATTTTATTGATACATAATAAAGCATACAATGCATCTGAAGTGTTCAATCGATGGAATTTGGTATAATCACATAGTTGTGCATTCACTTCAATTATTAGAGCATTTTCATTATTCCAATAAAAACAGACAAACAAAGAATGCATCACCTTCCAATCTCTCTGTTCTTCCTCTGACATACATAGCTGTTATTCTGTTCCCTTGTCTTTAGTTACTTTGTATTTATATTTTGTCTTAATTTTTAAAAAAAATTTTTTATTTCAATCACTGTGATTTTTCCTTTATTTATTTAGATTTTATTTACATAGAGCTCTTTGATCTATCATTTTGATTAGCTTCTGATTTAATTTTTATCATTAATTTTTTGTTTCTTTTAATCGTTAATTTTGTTCTGAAGATATTAACCTGAATATAATGTTTTGATAGTTCATACCTAAGCACCAAGTATGACTTTATTAAGATTATTTAAAAATATCTATCTACCTACATACAGAATCTTTCAAGAATCACCACTTTGCCTTTTATGACTTTACAAACCTATGCAATGAATAATGTTGACAAATTTTTTATTTTGCTTTTCATAATGATACCACTTTGTTCTTCATTTTGCATACCATGAATTTTTAGAAGTGATAATATATTAACATTAAACTTAACTTTTACAGAATATCCATCAACTTGAGGAAATTTATTTTTCTTATTTCCAGGATTAGGATTTAGAGGTATTCAGAT
>PVKH010005395.1:0-22147 GCA_004027955.1 Chaetophractus vellerosus | reverse complement strand
CTCCTCTAAACTTGATTTGTGGAATTCACATACATCCACAAAGCAGAGTAGGCAGCAAATGCTACATAAATTTTGCTGAGTGGATATACTCCTGACCATGGCCTAGGAATGAGCTTCTCCCACCCTCAGTGTTCAACAGTCACCCCTTCCACTATGCCTTTTCACACTGGCCTCACTCAGCTGCAGCTACCCAAATAACTCCAGCCACTCCTTAGTGGTTTTTTTTATTATCATAGACAATCGAGTATGTTTATATTTATTTATTTATGGACACATATATTTATGGACCAGTGACCTTATGTCTAGATTAATAAAAGCTAACATTTACTGAACACTTACTATGAGCCAGATACTACTCTAAGTGTTTATATTAACTCATTTAATCTCACAACAATCTTCAAGGCAGCTACCATCGTAATCCTCATTTTACAGATGAGAAAACTGATGAGACTTGAACCTGGGAAGACTGGATTCCAGAATCTATGTTCTTAATCGCCACCTTAAATTGCTTTTATGTTAGTCCATAATGTTCTTTTAGATTACGAATTTATCAAGGGCAAACATTATTTTCCTCTCACCTATTTTTCCAGTGCCTAGTAGACTGCTCTGAAAAAAGTAAGGGAATATAAAGAGACTATCTTATCTAACAGGCATAGCTATGCGCTGCATCAGTTCAACCAGTAGGCAGACAAATCAATACAATTTACTCAAAAACACATATAAAAATTAGACTTAAAAAAAACTATAAAGAATGTTGATGTATCAGAGACAATTTTGGGTATGGAGCGACAAAACCTTGATGTGAAATCTTGTCCTGCAGCTTTGGAGAATTATGATTCAGTCAAGTCTGAAGTTCATGCCTCATTTCTAAGATAGGAAGGTCTTCCTAAAAGGACTGTTGAGGATCAAGGGAAAAATGACTAGCGAACTGGAAAGCCTGAAAGAAATACTACCTATTATTCACCTACTTAGACCTTACTTGAGCACCATAACAACACCGACCAAAAGACTACACAGGTCTGTATCAATAGATCAGAAAACAATGTCCTCACTTATCAAAACATCATTTCCCCGAGGCCACGTTCAAATATGTACAAATACCGCAAAATACAGAAATATCAAAAAGAAGGTACAGCTTAGTGCAGTGAGGTTGCTGAGGAGTGGCTCATTTGGCCGAGCGGAATAGAGTGGAGGATGAAAGGGAGGCAGCGAGGCATTCGACCTTCAGGCCACGTGGAGTGAGCAGCAGGCTCGGCCCCAAGCCTGGTGCGGCGCCAGGGTACAATGGGGAGACACAGCACACATCCAGCCTCTGATGTGAAAGATCGCGTCTAGCTGGAGTGGCAAACAGGTTAATAAACAAATATAAAAACCCACGCCGTGCTTCAGTGGCCCACACAGGAGGTCATGAAAGCTGGACTAGGAGGGAGTTCTGGTTTATGACACTGGTGGGAAAGAGAATCAAGAACACTTTCCATGGATTGGATGGGGTGTGGGGTGGGGGGATGAATTAGAGAGGCTCTAAAGGGTCTCTCAAGTTCCTAGTTAGGAAGACTAACTTTATCTTTAGCCTTCCCGCTAAAGATATTAAGAAGCATCCAATGGGGGCCAATTATGACGACAGAATCCTTAGGTTACAGGTCAAGAAGTAAGGAAAGAAATCATATTGCCCAAATGTCCCTGAGCAAATGGCTCATGGAGACATTCAGCATAAGGTATTTGTAATCCTCTTTAAGTTTCACTTTCCCCATATAATTCTCAGGCAGTACATTCGTGCAAACAAATAAAACTAATTCTCTCCCCTAAGACAGAGTTTCTAAGCTTCCCAAGGATGGTGAGACCTAAATGAATACAACTTTTGAAAAACAATATAGCATACTAAGAATGGCTAAAAAGGCTCTAGAAAAATTCTTAGTCTAATATGCAACGATTACTTCCAATAAACACTTCGAAATATTTCTTTCCTGTGCTAACTGTAATGTGAATGATTGTGAATGCTAAATAATGGAAAGAAAGAGATTTGAAACTCTTGAATAGGTGATTCTAAAAATTGTGATCACCTTCTGTTTGTTTTGTGTTTTAGGTAAAACTTGAATTGCTAAGGTTTCTGGATAAAATTTAAATATTTTGAACTAGCCATTGTGTTCATGGTAATTTTCATTCAGAGTCATCGGATCATAAACTGACTTTATTAAAAGAGAAATGCTTTGAAGTAGATTTTAAATAATATACACTATCTTTCAAAGGATATCAGTCTGACTGGCAAAGGCAATAAGTGTGTAAAGAGAAAAAACTGTAAGACGTTTGATAAAAGAGAAAAACAGATTTGTTTTAGCAGTCTGTATTTTTTTAACATCTAATTAAGCGTACAAACCAACTGAAAATTACTCTAACTATAGTTTTCTAAGTTTAAGAGGAAAATAAATTATTTTTTTTCCTAGTGCACCAAAGAGTTAAGAGTCAACAGCAACTTTTAAAGGCTACTTAAAAAAAAAAAAATACTACCCACTGGTATAACCCCCTCCCCCATGCTAAGCAGTCTTTTCTCCAGTGCAAATTATTGATTTGCAGACAAAAGCAAGTATTCAGAATGCAAACATCTGATTATAGCATAAACTATAGCTGATACAAAAGCTTTCGTGATGAAAAAAGGCAATATCTCAAATCTAAGAAGGTAAAACACTAAGTAGCAAAAATGAATCCTTTAAGAACTATCAAACCAAACAAAAAAATAAAATTAGATATAAATTCAAGTTTTAGACTGTGGTCAATTGAGGTCTAGACAAAACCCTATGTTTGTTCACTGCCTAGTCTCCAGTCTGCTCCAAGTTTGAAAAGGTAATTGAACACAGTCTATAATTACTGGATTAGACACAGATGGGCTCTGTACATTTCAGGGGGAAAAAAGCACTGTTTTGATTCATTTTATGATTGCCTGTAAGGTCAGACTTTTCAAAATGTACTTTCATCTGTTAAATGGTTTCTCAAATTCCCTGGGGTATATCTTCAATAACTGTGATGTTTTAAGCAATTTGGGCCTATCAGATCCTGTCTTTGAATGTAACTAGCTGCCCATTTTCTAGTATTATAAATGTGCATGTAGGTTAATTGCTACATCTCTTACATATTTTCTGAAGTTGCAGTTTTAAGAGAAAAAAACTGAAAAATTGTGCCCCTTTTCGGACAGGAGTCGGTCATATTGACAAAGATTTTCGCGCAAGGGAAAAAAGTTAGCCATTTAATAACTAACAAATATAAAATGATTTTGTGTCATCCGGAACCCACTAGAAAATATTTGATGTTTTGGATGTAAAGTTGTAAGCAACATAAATTTAGGCTCCTTGCAACTGTATACCTTTTAAAACATAACATATACTTAACTAAAATTCTATGCATTTTTACCTAATAACTATAAATGACCAAGAAGTATGTTGCCTGTGCTAACACAAATAAGAAAAACTATTTCCAAATCTAAAAAAGGAAAAACCCTAAACATAGCATTCTATATCACTTACAATAATAACGATGTCATTATAGAGCAAAGTATTATAAATTCACAGTGGAAAATAATATCTAACTTGGAGAATTTGGTTTTGGTCCCTTCAGTGTAGTGCCTATCCTATTTCCAAACATCCCATATTAAAACGATTTATTCGACAAGAACTGTGCACAAAAATTTGAATTATGAAAATTTGGGGCATACTCAAAAGCTTTCAGTTAAAATACCACAAAAAGTCTTTCTTAGTACACTTAACCATAGAAAGTGGGTTCTTGGGCTAAAGTCCCAGTCTTAGAGCCCCCAACTCCATCAAATAACCCTTCAGAGAGGAGCAGCGGAATTCCTAGGGGCTGGCCTGTACCAGCGGCAACCAGGTCGCAGGCGCCTCTTCACTCCATCCCTCACCGCCACAATGTCGCGGCATGACATTAGGCTCTTTTTTTTCAAAGCTCCTTCCCATCTCCCAAATTCACTTTGATTAGCTACTCTGCTTCTGAGAAAGTAGAAACACCCCCAAACACTAAAAAACAAAAACAGAAAGGCAGTGTTGAACAAGGACTAATTCCAACAAGTTTTATATATGTTTTAGGAAGTTGGTTTCATGGGTTTTTTTCTTTACACATAAGGAAAAGGGGAATTTGCAGCCACATAATAAAACCTAAATTGATATTCTTCCTGAAATCATACATACATGTAGGAAGTATTTATACTTAAATAAAACAGAACAAGACTTATAATCATGTTCAAGAAAATGACACTCTCCACAAGATGCAAGAATATGATCTACTTATAATCAGCCTCCTCTTGTCACAAAACTAAAGAGTTCCTAAAGCATATAACCTCGTGTTTTTAAAAATATCTGATTGGGCACTAATTTGAATAAAGGGGAAAATTTTGCAAGTTAACAGAAATGTTTAGGTCACTATTTACACAAATACAGGCACTACCTTTTCATATATAAGCGCCCCTAAAATGCTGTTGCAAATATAATACTCTCATATGCACTACGGAAGTAGCTCTTAAAATTAAATCTATTATAAATTTGGTTTGTCTTTATGCAAAACAAATAATTGCCCTGTTTTACATTTCACAATACAGAGAGATTTTCTTATAACAACTTGCTTAACATAAGGTCTACTTGTATTGAGTACACGAGCAGAAAGTACCATGTTAAATACTGTAGAAAATTATTAACAATTTCCTTCCTTGCTCTCCATAGAGCTCATACACAAAACCAAGATAATATCAGAATAAGGCATTTGCACAGAAGACCATGAAAGAAATTTGGCTGTTTTATACCCTTCTCAAGGCTGTATACAAACTGAATGCAACAAGCCAACCAAAATGGTAAAACCACCAAGGGAGGGGAGCTTCTTTAGGTAAATCTATTTGTGTATTTCACAAGACCGGTTGCCAAAAACTTTGCTTTCATGTAGATTATAAACATACAACTACTTAACAGAACTTAAGGAGTGTTGGAAAAGGATATACATACTATAAATTAATCCCTTCCTTTCGCTGCCATTCCTTCCTTCATTTCATCAATTCCAGTGACACAGAAAACATATTTTAAAAGGTTACAATGCGATGAATTTGATGTTTATTATTCTGCATCAACACCTAGTTTTAGCTTAGCTCCAGTTCACAACGTCGTTACTTACACACACGTGCACTTTATAACATTAATGTTTTGAATACATCATGGGCTTAAAATCATGAAACTGACTATAAGAAACAAAAGAAAGCCTGGAAAGATTTTTTTTCCTTAGTCTTTCTCAAAAAAAGACCTTTCCCTTTTTAAACAATTTACATTATGTTTTATGGTCCTTTTAGAAGAGAATTATAGTAAATGGCGCTCCAAGTGGGTTGTGTGAACCCACAAACCATTCCTCATAAAAACTGCTATAATTTTCCAGGACAGGGACAATAAAATATCATACATAAGCCAATCTTTAATCACAGTGTGACCACAGTAACAAACACATTATTTTCATGAAAATTAAGCATGATAAAGCCGACAAAGAGATACAAAGAGAAAAATCCTGACAGAGTTTTCTCAATCTACTTAGGCAAGCTTTTTCAGAATTTTCTTCCATTTCCCACGTGGTATGAAATACAGGTACTAATCTACCATCCAGATTTTTATATGTAGTACATCCATTTTCAACAAGGGATTAAGAAAATAAGTAACTTCAGCTGTAGCTCAAAAAATACTTTAAATAAACCAACTGATCTATCTAAAATTATTAACATTCTTTTGTTTCTAATCAAATGCTAAGCTTTATGGAAGGTTCTAATATTTTCAGGAGATGCATTTCCCATGTCAGACCACTAGGGACCATAAATAAATGCCTTCCATTTCCAAATCAGAAACTTAATAGTTAATAGGACTAACACAGAGCAAAAATGAGCAAGGTGCCCCCTTGTCCCTAACAGATCCAAATTCATTGTCTGTAACAGCTGAGAAGATCTGAACACTGTACCATGAAAAAGGACCGATCAAATGAGATTTTTAAAAGACTGAAAGTAGTTTAAATGGTATAACTATGTTATCACCATCTACTCTGAAAAGCGTCCCACTTTCCCATTCTCCATGGTAAGATTATTTAACACTAAAATGTACAAACAATACTCAAACCATGCTTTTCTAACTTGGGGGTGGGAAAGACTGCAACACCACACTGACACAGAAAATAAAGCCTGCCTAATACAATTCACTGTAGCTGATCACAGCAGCTTACTGCTAAGTCAGGCATAATACTGAAATTAGGATCGGTGAGCCAAGCCAAAATTTCTATAAAAGAATATCATTTGCAGAGAGTTATCTTATGATGCAGTAATAATGGTAAAATGCAACAGCATTTTCCATTTAAATCTGTTATTATTAATTGCGGTTCTAGAGAACTATTTAAAATATTTACAAAGTTCCCTAAAGCAAAACATCAGAAGAGACTGGAATGAAATAAGGACCTAAAATAAGTTAAATGATACAAACCTCCACAGATATATTTTACTGCTTTTCAGATTCTTGTATTTAAAGGGATGGTTCGGTCTAGAGCAACATCTTGTGCTAAGCTTATATAGTGCTCTTACACATAGCTCAAAGCTCCCAACCCTTCTCCAGTGGGGTGCTGTCAATTAGCATTTCAAATTTCCAGGAGAATATGGCAGAGATTCAATTAAATCTGCTAAAATAGAGAACACAAAAATTGCTCTCCTTCCTTCCACACACCCACAAAATAGAAAATAATAATTCTAAAACAGTGAGCTAGAGAACAAAAGTTGAAGACTTGAAATATGTACTCATCAGATCGCCTCACATAAAAATGGCCTTTAAATATTTTTGCTTCTAAATCAGTCTTTTAAGAAATAGGGCACATAAAAAATTATACTATTAAATATAAAGAACTACTCACTTTTAAATAGTGTGCTATTAAAAATGAATTCATTATTCTTGAGGTTGAATAAAGTTTTGTACAATAAAATATGGTTCATCATATTTGTTCAGACAGTCTAAAAGGCCTTTGTTTGTGTTTATTGGAAATGCCTTCCACATACTTATGCCCCAAATCAGAGCTTTCCCAATGGAATCTGCGGAGAAAAAAACCCTGATTCAAAAAAAGAAGACTGCACAAACAATACATAATTCCAAGATAAATAATTCTATCCCAAACAACAAAACTGTTCTTCCAGGTTAATCAAAAGACTCCTGCCTAGTGAAATATATCTTTCAGAAAACATAAGATATCCACATGTCAAAGATTTACAATTAAAATGATCAGTAGGATAAAAAAAATAATTCATCAGTCCAAACACAATGAACACTTTATCTAGTCTTGCAAATAGATTTGAAGAACCTTTGAGGTAGCACAATATCTTCACCCCTTCCTACAGAATCTGACCTAACTCTTCCTCCATTTACCAGAGTCTCCCTACCCACCTACCTCACCTTTCCACCTTACCTAACCCACCCCTCTACCCCACCCCACCACCCTTACTGGACTCTATGTCATTTGCCTAATATGGTAAAATCCTTATAAGCAAAAAGAAGAATTTACTGAATTTCTTTAGCTTCACGGCCTGGTTTCCTTCAGGTTCCACAGTGACATTTCTTTGGCCCCACAGCATGGGGGTACAGGCCGATTTGCATGGCTGGCTATACAGATGTATTATGAAGCCTTTACAATTGACCACACAAACACAATACCACAATGTAGGTCAACTTTGGTACTCAAATGCCAATGTGAGGCTTACATGGAAGTAAACTACAGACATAAATCTGCGGGGGTAGAATTCCACCCAATGATCCTAAAATTATTTCAAGGAATCAATATCCAAGACTGCGTCACGAAATCAGAAGAGCCCAGTTAAGCTTTATGAAGGGGGAAAAAGAAGAAAGAAAATGAAAAGACTTTAGAAGAGGCAGCAAAGGTTTCACCAATCATTATATCATTGAGAGGGCTCAAACTACAGATGAAGTTAGAATACAGAAGATTGTAGAGAGGGTATTTAAAATTATTAACTGATCAAAAATTTGTAGTTGTCATAAAAAAAACACACACACAACTCAGTAATTCAGTTCAGAAAGAATATCCCCAGGAACATACACATCTGTTTAATATTACAAGCCAACTGTCAACATCCTAAGTGAAGTTTTAATTTAATATTTTTTCTTTCTTGATGTTTTACCTTTAATCAATGCCTCATGAGAGTATCAGCTTTCTATAAGAAACTGTTAAATATAAAGAAATGTTATTGTAGCATGTTTATAAAATCATAGTTCGAGAACTTTTTATTTTTCCAAAGCCTGACCACAACTTAATTATCTGCAGGACATTCCAGGCTCACAATTGCAAGCTCCAGTTCCCAAGCAATTTTAAACAATATCTACTGTACAGGACAGAGGGTACACAAAAGACCGCAACATGGTTATATTTCCAAAAGTCAGCATTAGGTCCTTTAGACATGGTTTTTATTTTCATTAAACAATATTTGTTTCCTCACTAATCATTAAATGGTTTTCATCACTATCGCCTGTTTTCCTTTCACATGTCAGCTGTTAGCATCAGTGTTGTTGGTGTTCATAATAAATAAAAAAGTGACCCACCCAGTTATTTTTAAATGAACACACATGATGTCTGGTTCAATGAGTGTTAAGGGATTAGGCAACATCTCACACCCCGAACGCTGTTCTATTTTAATCCAGACTCAAAAAAGAAGCCTCAATGGAGTAAAAGACTCTGCACAGTACTCCTTTAAGTCAGATTTCAGCTCCATGCCTGCTTATGTTATTGTGGTCGCGCAGATTTAATCAGCGGTTCAAGACATTTACTTGGGAAAATGGAAGAGGAAGAAGAAAAGACAGCCAGTTCATGTTGCTGACCATAATGGAGAGGACTTGAAAATACTGCCAATTCCTACAGATGAATGAGGAAAGTAGGCTGATGGAAAGTAGCAAGCCAGAAACTGACCTAAATGTGGGGGAGCAACTATCACAGCATTCCAGAACTTTAGGAATGAATGGTGGGGGGGCAAGGGGGGAAGGGGAGGGAGAAGAAATGTTTAAAAGAGAGAAAAGGAAAGTTGGTTACTCTCAGGTGTTAGAAGCAAGTTTAAGGCGTGAAATGTTAAAGAAACAATGAAAACTGCATAAAAGTGCTAAAATTATCTAAACAGGCAGTAGGAAAAAAATAATCCAATAAATGATACAGAAGACTTTCAAGAAGTCAGATACTTGCAATGGTGCATTGGACCCACTAGAGTTGCCAGAAGAGCAAATTATTTAAGTCCAAATAAGCTCATTTTGGAGTTTAGATGAACTGGCCAGTCGATATGGAAGATCAGAGAGACAGACAGACAGACAGATATACACAGTGCAGCGCACACACATGTGCTAACTGGTATATGTGTTTATCATACACTTTCTAGCACTTCCCTGTGCCCTGTTGCCAAGCACTTTCAAGGCACTTTACTCCCTGTTATTCCGATCAGGTTAAGCCGTTTGCCCACAAGCCACCATCAGTAGGCGGCAGCCACCATCAGTAGGCGGCAGCCACCATCAGTAGGCGGCAGAGCTCCACAGCAGGGTCCAGCTCTTAACCTCCATGCCACATGAACAGCAGCCCAGGTGACAGTATCTTTGAAGAACAGTTTGACTCATGCTGTTTTGAGGGTGCCGTATGCCTACCTTCTCCACAGCCTCCTTCTCTGGCTCCTATTCCTCTGTCCATCTTTCAAATAATGTCTTTCCCCAAGAATTATTCCTATGTCTTCTTTTCATGTCATTTGAAATTCCCCTTGGGCAACTCCACTCTTTCTTCAAGGCTTCAACCTCCACCTACACGCTGATATCTCTCCCCAGTCTGCAGTTCTGGCTTAGAAACCTTTCCTGAGGTCCATTTCTATATTTACAACATCCTGATAAATGTGTTTTCCTGGGTGTCCTGCAGGCAGCTCAAATAAGATCACCTGCCCACTTAATTCACAGTGGAAACCTCAAAGTCATCTGTAACCACTGATTCTCATCTCCTACATGCAAGTCCCAAAGACATCAAATATATCTTGACCATGCACCCTGGACCGATAATCCCCAGGCTGGTTCAGGCCCTCATTCTGTCTTGACTCAATCTGATTATGGCAACTGGTCTTCTCCCAGCTGCCAGTCCTTCTCACCTCCGCTGCAGCCACCAATGGCCAGCAGAAGGAAGTTAAAAATACATGTCTGATCATGTCAGTCCCCTGTTCAAAACTTGTTATGGTTCACCATGACCTTTAGGATAATGCCATTCCTTTCCCATTCTAGGACAATCCCATTTTGCCCTCCCAGTGTTCACTTCAATTTCTCTGTCCATGTGTACTTTGATAACAATATTTACTACAACAAACTTTATCTGCCTACAAGTCTCACTAGACTATGAGCTTCTCAAAACCAGGGAATGTTTCATGTTAGTACCCTCAATAACTTGTCGCATGCTCAATAAATGTTGAGAGGTAAATGAATGAAGAATTCATTCTCCCAGAAACCCTCAGCTCAAAGCAGTATTAATAACCTGTCAAGAGCAGTGAGAAGCAGCACAATTTTGAGTGCAATTTATATCTGTTATAGGCCACCAACATCAGTTGCTTCCCTTTGGGAAAAAGAAATGCACAGAAATAGGAAACAAAAAACAAACAAACAAAAAAAGGAGAGTGTATAGACCACAAGTAAAATCTGATAGGTAATGAAGTAAAAGCACTGAAAAAAAAAAGAAAAGAAAAGAAGAAAGAAAGAGGAAGTCAACAGAATACTCCAAAACAAAACACAAATGGAAAGATGAGATTCACCATGTGGGAAGGAATCCTTCCATTCCAGACAGCATTAATCAGGACCTCATAGGAGTATCCTGTTGTACATTAGGAAAAGAATAAAGTTTTATAAAGAGCAAGAAAAATAAATAATAAAAAAATAACAAATGCTCCTTTTTGAAAAGACCTTTATGAGAAAAAGACTTGGGGATAATTTAATCAGGAGAAAGCAAGTCCTAGAGGCAATTTAACTTGTCGAAGGGTTATTTATAAGGAGGTGACTAAAAAACTGTTCTCCAATTTCACAGGGAAAAGAATTAGAGGAAAGTGATTTAAATTTCAGTATGAAGCAGGCAAAATGAAGAAGTGCTTCGGGGAGAACTGTTAACGATGAAAAAAGCTAAATGGAAAACTGGATTTTTATGGCTTTTAGAAGATGGAAAATCACCTATGTTGATTCTTTTAGTTTGGGGTCAAACTACTGAACAAATATTTGAGGAGTGCTTCTATACATTTATTCCAAATTCCATGCACTGTGGGCCCAGCCCTGAGGTGGGTGGTAGCAACACAGAGATGAGTAAGATAAGGTGTCTGTCCTGTCCAAAAGCTGGACTGCTGAACACAAGAGACACTGTGAGAAAAACAAAGATGCATCAGAAGAGAGTCCGACCCTCCCCTTTTCCACCCCCCAACCCCAAGAAGTAAACAATATTGTTTAGGAGACAAAGGCAAGAGCACTTAGAAAGTTAAGTGACAATGTAATCATTAAATAAAAACACAAAACAATAATGCAAAAGATGCCACAAGCCACACGTAGTTTCTGGCTTAACAGGTAATTCAGGCAGCAAATACTTTGAATTTAGAGGAAGGCGCCTGGTGAAGGCTAAAATGTGCCTTGAAAGATAGGGATAATTTGAGTAAGGGGGGGCAAGCAGTCCAGGTAAGAGATCTAGCAGGAGCCAAACAAGAAGGCAGGAAGGCAAGGGCCTGTTCCGAGGCCTGAGAACAGAGCAGCTTGGTTCAAGCTGGTGGGAAGATCTGGGGAAGGGTGGGACTTAAAACTGCAAGAGGGTGGGGGTGGGGCTAGCTCTATAAAAAGTTTTGAATGCAGGCCAAATAACTTGAGAATTCATCTTGTGGGAATGAACAGTATTGAACTTCTGAGCAAAGAAGCAATTTGATGAAAGCAACGTTTTCTGCACAGTGGCTTGGCTCAGAGAAGGAGGGCAAAGTTACTGTGTCAGTTCAGACTAAAGACGGTGAGTGCCTGAACCCACATGGTTGCTAGTGGTACAGATGAGAAAGAAACCAAGGGGTTTGCTCACTTCATTCATTTCACAGGTATGTTCTGAACAATGTACTCTACTCTGTGCTGTGAGTGGGGCATAGAACAAAGTCCCTGTCCTCCGGGGCCTGATAACTAACTTGACAGAAGAGGCTGATACAAGGGAGAATGACTGTGACAGCTACAAAAATGGCGGCTAGTGTGGGTGAGCTCTCTGGTAGGCTCTGATTCCTAGAATTTTATTTATACAAGCTGGAACAACAACAGCAATGCCAAAATATAAACAGGAAAACCAATCCTCCCAAATATCTTGTGAGTCATGAGAGATACTGATTCTATGGCCATTTGAGTCAATGGAAAAGTGTAGAAACAAATAAGTCTATACTGATTGGACTGTACCACGTCATGACTATAAAAAAGACGTCTAAAAAGAAAGAAATAAGGTCTTTTTTAGCACTGAAATGTTTCCAGATTTCATCCTTTGACATAACTGAGGTATATTCACAGTTTTCCCACTTACCCACAAATAGGTATTTAGAAGCTTTCAGAAAATTCATCACCTTGCCTTGATATCTCTCCATTTTTTTCCTTCCTTCCTTTAATTTAATTTTGATTTAACTTCCTCTTGTCACCGCTTGCTTACAAATCACTGCCTCTGTGTCTGGAGTCAATTAGAGCTATAAAGTACCTCACCACGCCTTCATCTGGGGACCCATTTATATATATTTTCTTATTTCAAGAGGTAGAGCTAAAAGTCTGTAACTCCAAAAGTTTCCAATCAACCATCGCCTTCAATTCTTTGAAAAAACATGCTTCTCTTCACAGTGAAGAAGACATCAAACTACACAACCTGCAGAGACATTTTCTGTCCACCTGCAGAAAGATGAATTGTGCTTTGGGAATTCACTAGCCAAAAAATGGGTTGAATGTGTGTAATAAATGCTTAATAGCAATAGCATTAGAAAATCTTTCTACCATTTAAAATTAAATGTAATTTCCTTATTACCTTAATGGGATCCCTTGGAGTTGAAGTATTTAACTAGTCCTTTTCACATCAAGTATTCATTATATAATTTCTTTTTAATATTAGATATGTAAACTGGCCATTGACAGTTTAAAAACACACATTTCCACTGAAACAGAAATAGGAGAAGGGCAAGGCAGCTTGATTCAGAATCTGATAATGGGTTACAGATTCCATTCCAGCTCAGATTTACAGTCAAAATGCCACAAAAGCCATTTACCACCTCTGACCTTTCAGGTCATATTTGGAAGACACATATGAACTGCCACATCACTGGAGAAAATCTGTTTGAGCCTAAAATACTTGACATCCCCTGCTGCAACAGTGAGCTAGAAAAGGAAGAGGAGCAGAAATCTATCTCGTATAAAAACCAGCACAAGTAAAATAGCAGAGATGAATCCACTGCTGGCTACATCCATCCTCACCCAGGGGCTGCTTGACATACTTGGGGGGAAATTCTAGGCACAGAAAACAAACACCCAATCCAAGTCCCTGGAGTGTGGCTCAGCTGCCAGACCAATCCCTCTCTCTCTTGCAGCCCTCCAATCTCCTTCTGCAGTCTCCCAGCGGCTAAATCCAACCAGAGAAGCCAAAAGGCAGGAAAACTCACCCATGCAGTCCATTAAGATCAGCCTCCCCGGGCAAGAGCAGGATGAAAAGGGTGGGGAGGGTGGACCAGCCCTAGGGGTCCTACAGGCACACCCCATTATCTACTTCTCACACTCCATCCTCCAGTTACACAAAACCTTTCTCAGTACATGTGACCACCCTGTGCATTCTCACCCTTGGAGCCCTTGTGTTCCTTTCCCACTTCTCTCTCTCTCCATTTCCACATGTGGAAAATCTATGGGTGTTTAAAGGCTCTCCTAAATGTCATCTCTCCCACACAAGTCTTCCCCGCAACCCCACCGAGAAGTAATTTCTCTATCCTCTGAATTCCCAAAGTTCCTTTTTTGAAGAGTTTACTAGTTTATAGTTTATACTGTAAGACTTGAGTATGTCTTACAGTATTTACCCCTACCTGACATATGTATTTTTATGGATTTACTTGTTTACTAAGTTCTCCATTAGGATATAAGCTCCACAAAAGCAGGGATTTTGTCCCTCTTACTATTTCTCTATCCTCAGGGCCTAAACAGTACATAATCTGTAGCACGTGTTCAATAAATATTTGCTGAATGAATGAACATCTTCTAGATTGTAAATATATTGATGGACAGATCAAAGTCCCATTCAGCTTTCTATCCATCTAAGTGCCTTCCTTTCTCATAGTAGATACTTAAAAAATATAAGCTGATAATAATAGTAGTTGACATTTAATGAGTATCTATAATGTACTGGATACAAAGATAGAAGTTTTACATACAGTATGTCATTCCACTCTCAAAACAACTCCAAGAGTACGGCCCTCGTTGCCCAACTCCCAGGGCTGTTGCTGGCTCCCCGCTGAGTCTCCCAGACACTGCCTCTCTCAACATCATGCCCCGTTCCTGGGGGAAGCCGGCATCCAATGCCTGGTTCGTGCAGTGGTTACAAATCCCTCCCCCCAACTGGGCAATTCTGAAAAGTGTTCTCAGCTCCAGAGCTCACCAATGGGATTGGCCACTGAATGAATAAATACTTTTTCAAATTTCTATAATTTATAAATAGGGTCTTCTTCCTTCCAATGATTTTACTAACTACAACACAAACCTTTTTCCCTTTCCACCCGAAAGCATATCTCAAAACTATCTCTAAAGCTAGAAATTTATGGTCACCAGATAACTGTAGATAACCAAAAAGTTTGGCCTGGAGGCAGATGTATTTCCCCACAAGCTGGTCAGGCACTTTCAAATATAGGTGATTAATGTACCAAAACGCGCTCCTAAAGATCATCGATGACATGAAAGTCACCAGAAACCTGCCCTGTCAAGGCCAAATGAAGCACAAAAGCCTGGGGACAGCATCACCACACATGCACCCAAGTCTTCCCAAGAACCTGAGGCGGGAGGCAGACACGAGAACCCGGCACACCTGCGTCACTTTTACTCATCTTCCAGTGCAAGTGGCATCACCTCGGGCAGGTCACTTACCCTTCTGAACCTCAGTGCCTTCATGCAAAAAGGAATAATAGCACTCAACTTGCAAGGATATTCAAATAAATTACAGAGCTTTCAGCATAGTGCCAGGTAGGGGCAGGTGCTCGACAAGTGGTAGCTATTATGATGGTTTATTGTTTTTCAGAATGACAACCAGAAAGCTAAGACCTCAAGGCTACATTTGTGGATGATTTTCTTGTATGTTAAGAAAGTCTGAATTGAAAATCCAGCTGAGTTACAGGAAAATTACTCCCTTTACAAAAGGTTTTACCATAGACTTCCTTTAAATAGGGCCCTCCATTGCACATTCAATATATAATTAGATACTGCTTACTCATGACATTCTTCTAATCAAAAGCTATTAATTCTTCTCCATTTCCTACCACAGCTTATACTAACTCATCTGCCTGGAGTTGTACTTGTTCTGTTTTCTTTTTGATTTCACAAGTAATATATGCTCGTTAAAGAAATTTTGGAATGAGAAAAGCAGAAAAATAAATAAATAACCCAGAGTTCCATCATTCAGAAATAACTATTGTTAACATTTTGGTATATTCCCTTCTAGTCATCATTTCCATGCCCAAAGTTTTTTTGGTTTTGTGTACATAGTTTTAATTGTATCTGGTCTTGGTAGTTATTACGGTTTTTTGAATCTAACATGACCTAAGCAATTCTTCTCATGCTATTGCATACTCTTCAGTATGCCAGGTTTACCTAATAATTTCTCCCTTTTGTGGGAGTAACGCTAGAGCGTCACCATGTAAAGCACTTGTGATAGCTGCCATCATCATCAAACTCATCACCATTATTCTTAAGCCTTCTGCTGCTGCTAACTTCAAACTCAGAAAGTCCCCGTACTTCTAGACGGCAGATGGACATTCATTTCCATGCTCTTCAGTTCTGCTTCTTACAATTAAATCTTTAATCAATTTAGAAATTTATTTTACTGCATATATGGTAAGAGTAAGGAGCTACAAAAACTTTTTTTCAAAGTGCAATGAGTCAATTATCCCAAAACCATCACTGAATGAACATTTCATTCCTTACTGGTTTACAACGTCTCCTTTACCACAGATAAAATTTACATTCACACACTACATACACACACCCACACACAACCCCTGGCCTAATAGGTTTCACTGATCAATCTATATAGGCATATATAATTTTTTGGCCTTAAAATGTTTTAATAGCTGTTAAGACTAGTCTCTCCATCCCAAGACACACTCTTCTTCCACTCATTTTCTTCAAAAATTAATTAGCTATACTCAGGCAATTTTTTTCTAAATGAATTGTAGTAATTTGAAGTTCCCCTCAAAAAACTTTCTTGAAATTTTGATTAAAGCTTCATTAAATCTATAAATTAAGAATAATTGATTTCTTTACAACACTTCTCATCTAGGAACACAATATGTGTATCTATTAGTTCAAGTTTTCTAATGTCTCTATAAAATTTTGTAGTTTTTTTCAAATGGGCCGTTTACATTTCTTTCTAAGGTTATTACTAGAAATCCTTTCTGTTGCTGTTTTAAATGTTTTCATTATATTCTGAGTGGTCAATAATGGGATATAAGATAGTCATTGATTTTTGGACAGTAATTTTGTACAAAGCTTCTCAAGGCCCTCTGTATTGAGCCATAAAGCACCCTCTCAAATTTATTTCATTCAACTGACCAAGAAGCCCTACTGGCCTAGCCAGCCAGTTTCCTTACCATCACTGAAACAAACCATGCTTCTACATGCTACCTATCACTGATGATGGGTTCTAATACATTTAACACCACCAAAAAATTTAGGGGTAATTTTCCTTTTATCAATACTAACATTAATTTTTTATATTTGAGAAAGAAAGTAACAGGGAAAAAAAAGCTGAATTTATACATTTTTATGCCTTTTTTATTTTAAAAGGTTATGATAAATTTGTAACAGATTTGGTAAAATTGTGCTGTTTTTATTTAAAATGGTGAAAAATTGAAGCCATCTAAATGTCTTTCAATAGGAGATCAGGTATATAAATTACATGATATTCTCTTTAATGGCTATGCAGTCAAATAAATTGGTGGCACAGAGTAATATGTACTGACATCAAAAAAATGCCAACAATACATTGTTAAATTAAAAGGTAAAGAAAGGGGAACCAGCTGTGGCTCAATTGGTAGAGCCCTGTTTTACCACATTGGAGGCCCTGGGTTCGGTTCCCAGGGCCTCCTCGAGAAGGCAAGCCGCCGCAAGCAAGGCAAGCCACCGCGCGGTGAGCTGACTCAGCGGGATGCCGCAGCAGGGGAAGACAAGCAGACACAGAAGAACGCAAAAAGCAAAAATGAACACAGCAAGAACAAGCAGCAAGGGGGGGATATATAAATAAATAAAAATAAATAAATAAATCTTTTTTAAAAAAAGGTAAAGAAAGAAAGGGGTGGGAGAAGTTACATAACAGTATTTTAGAAAAATCCTATTTTTCTTTAATTAAAAAAAATATCTGGAGAGACAAAAACCAAAAGTGTTAGCAATGGCTATTTCTGGCTAGTAGTATATGGGAATTTTATTTCTTCTTTATTCTGTTTATTCTCTTTAATGAACACCTAATACTTTTGTAATCAGATTTCACAACCATTATTCAACTTCAAAAATACATCCTGCTGATAACAGTCCATTATAAAAATGAGGATATAATCATTATTAAATTAAATACATTTGTGGAAATATACCAAAAGCCAACTTTGCAAATAACACATTTTTTTTCTTTTAGATGAAAAATGCTGAGTACATAGGAACTCATTTGTCAGAAGAAAAATAACACAAGGCAATGGATAGTTATCTTTCCTAAAAGCATTAAAAATATTTCCTACGACTTTCTAGAAAGAAAAGGACTGAATCATGGAACCATCATGCTGAAAATATCCTTAAGGAATACCTAGTCAAAGCCCCTCAAATAAATAAGAAAAATGAAATACAGAGAGGTTGGGTAAGTTCTCCAAGATTACACCTTTAATGTTTGGCAAAGTCTAAAAGTTCTTATAATTCAAAAATTACCCTCTTTAATTCCTTTCTTAATCTCTCAGTCAAGACATATTGTAGTCTGTCACTTCTAATTAGAATATAGATTTTGTTACTGGAGAAAATATCAATGAAAAAGCAAATGTTCATTTTACCAGAGTTTTTTAATTTGACTAGAAAGAGGACAGAAATGTGTAAAATATTGTGAAATGGAAGTCTCACTTTCTTGGTTAAATAGAGATTATGAGCTCCACCATAAGAATGTTTTTTAAAAATAGGCGTATTTGCTACATCGTGCTTGACTGTGACAAGCAGGAGCTGGCAAACTCTAGTATTTACAGACTTTGAGAACCTGAAAGTCAGGAAGAAAAAAAGCACTATTGGGTTTAAAATTACAGCTGTGCTGCAAGCTTTTTGTATCTGAGTTATATGGGTTCATTTGGCACATCATATTTTCATTCCTCTGGATTCATCACTTTCTTTTAGGGGGTGGGAGTGGAGGGGGCTCCTTTAAGTCAATTTTAAACTTAATGCGTTTTAAATATAAAAGGTTTTCCATGCTATAAATCCTAAATAACATTTGTAAGTCATCACTGATGCTTCGCCCACCAGAGGGAGCCCATTTGGTTTTCTGTATAACAAGAAACATCAGTCTGCTAAGTTCTAATCATATTCATAATACAATCAATATTGTAAAGAATTTAATAATATTATATGTATAATTCCCCCCCCAAGAAAAGAGAAGAATTAAACAAGATCAGGTATGTAAAGTCCTTAACAGAAATTTCATAGCAGAAGCTCAAAAATTATTGATCTCCTCAAATGTGTATCCTCCTGAGTGGTGTAGTTGTCAAAGGAAGTCAAACTGGTACTCCGACTTACACACGAGTTGATGTGAGCTTAGCTAATACCTACCCTAAAAGTGGTCTACCTTCTGTATGTGGTCAAATCTGGTTTCTAACCCTGCAAGACAGAACCAGACCTTGGATAGGGAGAATTTCCTAAAAATATCACCCCTCGAGGGGACCTGTTTCAGCAGCCCTATCCTAATAAGCAATACACTGAACTGTTGGTGACCTGCCAACTAGAAAATGAGGAGAGAGGGAACTCTTCTGACCCACTCCAGATTTTTCTTGGAATGAAGGAGAAAATCAACCAACTATCCCTGAGAATCCTGCTTCTACAACACGGAATACAGTCATGACCACCTAGATGAGTTTCTTTCCAAGAACAAGAAAGCAAGCACAACTAGGAATAGATCTCTGCACAAGAACCTGGCAGACACACAGGTCCTATTGAGTCTCCATCCCCACCTGCACTCAGGTGAGGTTGACTTGCCTTATAGCCTTACACTTGTTACCACCATAAGCTCAATCTGGTGTTTGCTGGATTTGTGAGACAGGTCTCATTTTCCTTGCAGTGGGCTAAGCAAATACACTAAGTCTCCAAGATCTAAATTTGGCAAAGTTGGAGGATCCCACTTCGGCCTTGGGTTCCAGATATGTTCTCCAATCCACGTTTACCAGGAAGCACTGCCATTAGGTAGTTTTTCCAACCTTGGTGTGTTATCCAACGCTGGTTGTCTTAATAAAACTCCAATTTCCAATTGGGTTCTTTGAGTCAATTCTCTACTGTTTAGAGTTGAGAAGGAAGAAGGCAGGAGTAACTGGCATCCCACTCTAACTTTGAAAGAAATGTTTTGTTATCTTCTACCATTTAACTTTCCAACCAGAAGCTGGGGTTTATTCTATCTCTTCCTCTTTCTAGCCCAATTCATTCATTGCCTGGGTTGACTCTACCTCCAAGAGACCTACATCATCTATTCTCACCTGTCACTGGCTCTTCAACTATCACCTAGATTACTGCAGCAGCCTCCTAATTAGGTCCTCAAGGTCAGTCTTGTTCACCCCCAACCTATCTTCAATATTGTTGCTGATTATTTTAAAACGTTATCCTTTCATTCTTCTGCTTTATGCCCAGAGCATAAAGTCCAAATTCCTCAACAATGCTGACCCAAGGTTGGCAATTTGTTTCTGTAAAGAGCCAGAGAGTGAATACTTTAGGTTTTGCAGGCCTTCTCAGGCTACACTTCTTCCATTGTAGCACAAAGGCAGCAACAGTTTACATAGAAGCAAAGGCACATGGACGCATTCCAATAAAACTTTATTTACAAAAACAGGCAGTGAGCTGTTTGCAGGCAGGCCAAAAGTTTGCCAACCCCTGCTCTAACCAGCCCAGCACCACCTCATCTCCTGCCACTCCGACCCTTGCCCAGGCTCCTCAAGAAGAGAACTTCTAGCCATACCAGTTTCATCTTTGCTCCACCCCCAAGCACCCCACTGTTGTGCATCAGAGCCTTTGCTCATACTCTTTCCTCTGCCAGGAATGTGATTTATCCCCTTCCCTTTGTCTAGTAGGATGGTTCTCGTCCTTCAAGGCCAGCTCAAGCTTTCTCTCTGAGATTTCTGCTGACGCCCCGCCAAGGAGAATTAGTTATCCTTTATCTGTATTTTCAAAAGCCTGGGACATACCTTTCATCGTTTTTGTATCCTCACAATGCCTGACACACATCAAGTGCTCAATGCTTATTGGATGGAAGAATAAATCAATTACTGAATAAATATGTCAAAAGCTGCAGCCCTCATAAGTCCTGGGAAAAATTCAGAAGTGCAACCCACACAAAGGGAGCACTATTAATATTATGAAAAATATCTAATGCTGAAGCTGTGCTTACAACACATACCCAGTTATTGAGATCCATAAAAACACAGCACCGTGAAAGCTAAAAGAGGCCTTGGAGAGAATTAATACAGTGGTTTCCAAACTGTGTGTCTCCAAGCACTATAGCTGGTTCCGAAGGGGTGCCTCAAGGAGAGAGGGGAAGGGTGGCAGAAGGGCAGGTTGGCTGATGGACCTCTATTCCCAACCTCCTCATCCCAGCTTTAACCAAAGCAGCTTATTTCATTTGCAAAAAAAAAAAAAAGGTTCTACAGAATTAAAAATAAAAATAAAAAATAAAAATCCATGATTCAACACACTCACCCTCTGCTCACAGCCTGCCTCCTTCTGACCTATTCCTGTACTGTTTGGCCCCATTTCCTGTTTTTCCTGCTTCTCACTGTCACCTTGTACCTGTTGGCTGGCACTGCTTCCCTGACCCATGCTCTCCCGACTAAAACCCCCTGTTTAACTATGACTACACTCAATCCTTGGATTAAGCCTATTTCCAACTACTCCAGGTGGCCTCAGCTCAACCTTTGAGCCCCAGCAGTGGCACACAAGGGTCAACATGTTAAGGAGGAATGTCAGATGGATTTCAACTTGAACATCAACCCCCAAAACGGCTGCCAGAGGCACAATATTGCAAAAAATTTTAAGCGAAATGGATCTGCTAAGAAAACAACCCTGGCGTCCATGGCGCTAGCCATCTATAATGGTTTCAGAGTTTTATTTAATTGTGAATTCCAAAAATATAGATTGGATTGTTCTTGTAAACTAATCTGTTCATCTGGGCATGATTGAGTTGTGATAAGGGCATTAACTGGGCCCCACCCCTCGGTGGGTGTGGTCTCAAGTATAAAGGCTAGAAAGCAGATTGAAAGAAGCAGGATGAGAGAAGCAGGAGATTTGGAGATTTGAGAAGCAGTTCTGATGTTGGCGTGAGCCGTTCGCCCGAGAGTCTACAGCTGGACTTGTGGAGAGACGCAAAGCATAGAAAGCCTCATGGTCTACAGCTGAACTCGTGAAGGAAACAGAAGCTAAGCCCGGAGAGAAATGCAGCCCCCGGGAACAGAGGAACTCGGAAGCCTGAACCCTGGAGACGTCGGCAGCCATCTTACTCCAACACGTGGACTTTGGTATGGGAAGAAATTTATGCTTTGTGGCCTGGTAACTGTAAGCTTCTACCCCAAATAAATACCCTTTATAAAGACCGACCAATTTTGGTGTATTTCAAAAGGCACGCCTGTGGCTGACCAAAA
>PVKH010005394.1:6154-22249 GCA_004027955.1 Chaetophractus vellerosus | reverse complement strand
AGAGCTACCTAAAGCAACTGTTTGGGGGCCCCAGGAGACCAGAAGAGTATCCTGCAACATCCTTGAAATGGAAAAGAGGACAATGCCTATCTGCAGAGAGGATTCGTGAATAGAGCCTTCCACACCATGGAGGTCGGTGCCCGTGGTGCAAGCCGCCTTGGGAGCTATTCTGTGGCTGGCGTTGGAAGCTCCATTTCCCAAAAAACAGATTAGTAAATTCGGCGGTTTAAAGTATAATTCTAGGAACAACTAAACTGAGCATGTACAGGTCAGATGGAGGCCAGTAGCTGCCATTTTGACTCTGTCCCCCGCATGAGGGGAAGCCTGGCTGACTGAAAATCCAGTGAAGTTAGGGACTGGCTTCTTTCCACCAAGATCGGACTGCAGCCCTAGCCTAAGCTCCAGCCCCATCTCCAGCAGAGAGGAAGCTGGTGGGACCTGCACCAGGCTCTCCAGGCAACTGCGAGTGCTCTCCGGTGGCACAGACTGAATATTTGGTCACCTGGGGCTGCATGCCTGCACCCCAATAGGATAGGAGAGGTGCTGGGTATCCTTGGCCTCTCCAGGCAATGGCAGGAGTTTTCAGCCCACACGAACTGGTTTGTTGAGTGCCCCCCTGGGATAGGAGGGGGCTGGTGTTCCCTCAGCCTCTCAGGGCAACTTCAGGCACTTTTGGTCTGCACAAACCCGACCATTGGGCACCTGTGGCTCCACCCCCTTCCCCGATAGGACAAGAGATGTACTGTGTTTGTCCGGCTTCTCTGGGTAACTGCAGGTGCGCTTGGCCCACACAGCCTAGACTGATGGGTATTGTGGTTCTACCCTCAAGTCCCAATAGGAAAGGAGGGGGGCTGGTGCTTCCACAGCCTTTCTGGGCAATGGCAGACACTTCCGGCCTACATGGACTGGACTGTTGGTTGCCTATGGATCCACCCCCACCCCACAATAGGATAGGAAGGGTCTGGTGTCACCACAGCCTCTCTAGACAACAGCGGGTACTTTCGGCTTACAGTGACTCAACTGTTGGGTTCCTGTAGATACAACCCCATGCCATAACAGGACAGGAGGGGGCTGGTGTTTCCTCAGCCTCTATGGGCAGGTGTTCCAGCCTACAGGGACTGAACTGTTGGACACCTGTAGAACCACCCCCACCACCCAATAGGATAGGAGGGGGCTGGTGCTTTCGCAGCCACTCTGGGCAACGGCGGCTACTTTCAGCCTACAGGGACTGAACTGTTGGGTGTTGGTGGTTCTGTTTCCACCCTAAAGGGCAGAAGGGACAGTACTCTCTCAGCTTCTCAGGGCAACTGCAGGTTGCAGATTCAATTGTTGGGCACTCCAGAGAGTCCATTCCCACCCCCAGCAGGGAGGGGGTCTGGTGCTATGTCAGTTTACTTGAGCAACTGTGGTCATTTGGACCCACATGACATAGATTGCTGCCCACAACTATAGCTTCATCCCTGCCCAAGGTAGGGGAGGAAGGGGTATGAAGCTTTATCAGTCTCTCCGGACAACTACAGACAGTATTATCTTGCCCAACTTGGATTATTATACACGGCTGCAGCTCTGTCCCTACCCCTGACAGAGGAGAAAGGTGGTAGAAGCTTCATCAATTCCTGGGGCAATGTGGGCAGCTTCAGCCTCAATAGCTCATAGCACCAACTACATCCTTGGATCCTACTACACAACCAGCAAGGGAGAAAAGACAAGAAAGTCCTAAACTAAAGGGAGAAACTGCACCCAGAATAAATACTTCTAGCAAGCCAGATGCAAAACACCAACAGAAAATTACAATTCATACCGAGAAAGAGGAAGATATGGCCCAGTTAAAGGAACAAGATAAGCCTCCAGATGACATAAAGGAGTTGAGACAACTAATTGTAGATGTTCAAAATAAATTCCATGAGATGGCTAAAGAGATTAAGGATATTAAGTAGACAACGGATGAGCACAAAGAAGAATTTGAAAGCATACATAGGAAAATAACAGACCTTATGGGAAGAAAAGGTGCAATAAATGAAATAAAAAATACACTGGAGGCATATAACAACAGATTTGAGGAAGCAGAAGAAAGGATTGGTGAGCTCAAAGACATGGCCTCTGAAAGTGAACATACAAAAGAACAGATGAAGAAAAGAATGGAAACAATTGAACAGGGTCTCAGGGAACTAAATGACAGCAAGAGATGTGCAAACTTACGTGTCATGGGTGTTCCAGAAGGAGAAAAGAAGGGAAAGGGGAAGAAGGAATATTTGAAGAAATAATGGTGGAAAATTTCCCAACCCTATTGAAGGACATAGGTATCCGTGTCCAAGAAGCACAACATACTCCCTTCTGAATAAATCCAAATAGACCAACTCTTAGACACATACTAATCAGAATGTCAAATGCTAAAGACAAAGAGACAATTCTGAGAGCAGCAAGGGAAAAGCAATGCATAACATATAAGGGATACCTAATAGATTAAGTGCCAGTTTCTCATCAGAAACCATGGAGGCAAGAAGGCAGTGGTATGAGATATTTAAGATACTGCATAAGAAAAACTGCCAGCCAAGAATTTTATATCCGGCAAGATTATCTTTCAAAAATGAGGACAAGATTAGAATATTCACAGGTAAACAGAAACTGCAAGAGTTTATAACAAAAAGACCAGCTTTGCAGGAAATAATAAATGGAGTATTACAGCCTGAAAAGAAAAGACAGGAGAGAGAGGCCTGGAAGAGAGTCTAGAAATGATGACTGTATCAGTAACAGTACAAAATGTCAAAAATAAAATGACAGATAAAATGCAAAGATCAAAATGGATGGAATAAGAACTGCCTTTACAGTAATAACATTGAATGTTAATGGATTAAATGCCACAATTAAAACACACAGACTGGCAGAATGGATAAGAAAACATAAGTCATCTATATGCTTATGATATAGACTTTAAAAGCAAAACTGTTATTAGAGACAAGGAAGGACATTATATATTAATAAAAGGGATGATTCACCAGGAAGAAATAATCATAAATGTGCATGCACCTAACCAGCATGCCCCAAGATACATGAGGCAAACACTGGGAAAAATGAAGGGAGAAATAGATATCTCTACAATAATAGTTGGAGACTTCATAACACCACTCTTAGCATTGGATAGAACATCTGGGCAGAGGATCAATAAAGAAACAGAGAGCTTGAATAATATGATAAATGGACTAAACCTAATAGACATATACATAACATTGCACCCCAAAAGAGCAGAATATACATTCTTTTCAAGTGCTCATGGATCTTTCTCCAGGATAGACCATATGTTGGGTCACAAAGCAGATCTCAATAAATTCAACAAAACCAAAATTATAAAAAGCACTTTCTCTGATCATAATGGAATAAAGTTGGAAATCAACAAATGGCAGAGGAAGGGAAAATTCACACATACATGGAGATTAAACAACACACTCTTAAATAATCAGTATGTCAAAGGAGAAATATGAAGAGCAATCAATAAATATCTCAAGATGAATGACAATGAGAATACAACATATCAGAACCTATGGGATGCAGTGAAGGCAATGTTGAGAGGAAAATGTATAGCTCTCAGTGCTTACATTAAAAAGAAGAAAGAGCTAAAATCAATGACCTAATTACACAGCTGAAGGAACTAGTAAAAGAACAGCATACTAATCACAAAACAAGTAGAAGGAATGAAATAACAAAGATCAGAGCAGGAATAAATGAAATTGAGAACAAAAAAGCAATAGAGAGAATTAACAAAACCAAAATTTGGTTCTTTGAGAAGCTTAATGAAATCGAAAAAACCTTAGCTAGACTGACAAAGAAAAAAAGAGAAAAGATGCAAATAAATGAAATAAAAAAGGAAAACAGGAACATCACTACTGACCACACAGAAATAAGAGAGCTCATAAGGGGATACTATGAACAACTTTATGCCAAAAACTAGACAATGTAGACGAAATGGAAAAATTCCTAGGAACCTACAAACCACCTACACTGACCCTAGAAGAAATTGGAGACCTCAACAAACCAAACACAAGTAAAGAGATTGATACAGGTCCCCAAAATGAAAAACCCAGGACTAGAAGTTTTCACAGGTGAGTTCTACCAAGCATTCAAAGAAGATTTAATGCCAATCTTACTCAAGCTTTTCCAAAAAATTGAACAAGAAGAATGCTACCAAACTCATTCCACAAAGCCAATATCACCCTAATATCAAAGCCAGGTAAAGATATTACAAAAAAGGAAAATTGCAGACCCATTTCTCTAATGAATACAGATGCAAAAATCCTTAATAAAATACGTGCTAATTGAACCTAACAACATATTAAAAGAATTACTCATCATGATCAAGTGGGTTTTATACCAGGCATGCAAGGCTGGTTCAACACAAGAAAATCAACCAGCATAATACACCACATTAATAAATCAAAGAAGAAAAATCACATGATCTTATCAATTGATGCAGAAAAGGCATTTGACAAAATATAGCATCCTTTCTTGATAAAAATACTACCAAAAGGAGGAATTGAAGGAAACCCTATCAACATGATAAAGGCCGTATATGAAAAGCCCACAGCTAACATTGTTCTCAATGGTGAAAGACGGAAAGCTTTCCCATTGAGATCAGGGACAAGACAAGGATGCCCATTGTCACCACTGTTGTTTAATATATTGCTAGAAGTTCTAGCTAGAGCAATCAGGCAAGAAAAAGATATAAAAGGCATCCAAATTGGAAATGAAGAATTAAAACATTCACTATTCACAGATGGTATGATTGTACATCTAGAAAGTCCCAAAAAGTCTACAACAAAGCTGCTATAGCTAATAAATGATTCCATAGAGTGTCAGGATACAAGAGCAATATGCAAAAACCAGTAGTGTTTCTATACACTAGTAATGCACAAGTTGAGAAGCAAGTCATGAAAAAAATTCCATTTACAATAGCAAAAGAATCAAATATTTAGGAATAAACTTAACCAAGGATAAAAAGCACTTGTATTCAGAGAACTCTAATGCATTGCTAAAAGAAAAAAAAAGACCTAAATAATTGGAAGAATATTCCATGCTCATGGGTTGGAAGACTAAATATCATTACGATGTTAATTCTACTCAAAATGATATACAGATTCAATGCAATCCAGATAAAAATTCCATGAGCATTTTTTAACAAATGGAAAACACAATTTTCAAATTTATCTGGAAGGGTAAGAGGCCCCAAATAGCCAGAAACACCTAAAAAGGAAAACTGAAGTTGGAGGACTCTCACTTCCAGACTTTAAATCATATTACCTACCTACAGTGGTAAAAGCAGCATGGAACTGGCATAAAGATAGACACATAGACCAATGGAACCGAATTGATGGTTCAGAAGCAGACCCTCACATCTATGGCCAAGTGATTTTTGACAAGCCTGTCAAACCCACCCAGCTGGGACAGTATGGTCTATTCAACAAATGTTGCTGGGAGAACTGGATATCCATAGCCAAAAGAAAGAAAGAAGACCTCTATCTGACACCTTATACAAAAATTAACTCAAAATGGATCAAAGACCTAAAAATAAAAGCAAGCACAATAAAGCTCCTAGAAGAAAATGTGGGAAAACATCCTCAAGACCTAGAGGTAGGTGGTAGATTCTTAAACTTTGCACCGAAAGCACGAGCTACAAAAGAAAATATGGATAAATGGGACCTCCTCAAGCTTAAATACTTCTGTGATTCAAAGGACTTCATTAAGAAGGTGAAAAGGCAGCCCACTCAATGGGAGAAAATATTTGGAAACTACATATCTGATAAAGGTTTGATTTCCATAAAGAGATCATACAAATCAACAATAAAAGAACAAGCAATCCAATTAAAAAATGGGCAAAAGATTTAAATAGACATTTCTCCAAAGAGGAAATACAAATGGCCAAAAAGCATATGAAAAAATGTTCCACATCACTAGCTATTAGGGAAATGCAAATTAAAACAACAATGGGATATCAGCTAACACCGCATAGAATGGCTATTGTTAAAAAAACAATAAGTGCTGGAGAGGATGTAGAGAAATAGGAACACTAGTTCAGTGTTGGTGGGAGTTTAAAATGGTGCAGCCTCTGTGGAACACAGTTTGGCAGTTCCTAGAAAGCTAAATATAGAACTGCCAAATGATCCAGTAATTCCTCTGCAAGGAATATATCCAGAAATACTAAAAACTATGACATGAACAGACATCTACACACTGATGTTCATAGCGGCATTATTCACAATTTCAAAAGATGAAAACAACCCAAGTGTCCATCAACCGATAAACAAAATGTGGTATATACATATGATGGAATACTATGCTGCAGTAAGAAGAAATGAAATTGGGACATGTGATAACATGAATGAATCTTAAAGACATTATACTAAGCGAAGTAAGCCAAACACAAAAGGACAAATATTGCATGGTCTCATTAATATGAACTAAATACAAAAAAGAAACACATGGAGTTAAAACCTAGAGTATGGGTTATTAGGAGATAAGAGGAGGGTTGAGAAGAACTACTGATGCTTAACGTATGTAGAAGCTTTAATTAACTTGACTGCAAAAGTGTGGAAATGGATGGAATTGATAGGAACACATTATAGTGATTAGCAACTGGTTTATAAGTGGAATTGTGGCTGAAAAGGGTAGTCTGAGGAAGTAAATGTCAATTGAAAGAAAGCTAAAGAATAATCTAGGGACTGAATAACACAGTGAACCCAGACATGGATGAGAATTGTGGTTGAGGGTACAAGTGCAAGAGTGTCCTTTGAGCTAAATAAAGCAGGTGTACATCACTATTGCAGGGTGGTGGAGATGTGGAGAAGCATGGGAAAACTACAATTGGTGTGACCTATAGACTGTGTGGTTAACAACAATACTATAACGTTCTTGCATCAATGCCAAAGATGTACTGTGTTGTTAATGGAGGCATATGGAAAAAGTGTGCCAAATGTATGCTATGGACCATAGTTGATGGCAATAATCTGATGATATTATCTCACAATCTGTAACAAATGTTCCACCACGGTGTGGGGTGTTGGTGAAGTGATGTTGTATGAGAATTCTACACATGTGCATGACTGTTTTGTAAGTTCACAACCTTTGTAACAAAAATATATTTTTAAAAAATAGGGTGGGTAGGGGGAAAAACACACCAAATGTAAGATAGGGACTATAGTCAGTAGTAATATTTTGACGATGTTCTTGCATAGTTTGTAACAAATGTTTCACAACAATGCAAAGTGTTGGTGGAGGGGTGCTGTATGAGACCCCTGTATGATGTCACGTATGTATATTTTGTAAGTTCACAATCTGTACTATACACTTATTTTTAAAAATGGAGGAAGTGAATTAAAATCCTGGACGCTATTGTTGAACTAAAATGTCTTTAAGTGGGCATTTCAGTTTAGCTGCTTTAAATTCCAAACTTTGTTTTTAACATTTTTAACTTGTTAATTGCTCATTATTCATTGATTCTTTATTTGAAAGGAGTCTTCTGTCCTCAGTGAGATTGGAAATACAAGTGGAAATTGTTGAGAAATCCTTTCTTGATAAAAATGCTAGGAGGGTAGTATTACTATTCTAAATACTAGGAGAATCAGCTTTGAACATCCACCAATTTAAGGGATGCTCATTCACATGCTCTTCGGGTTGGGTTAAGTCATGAATGTTAGGGATTGTGTTCCATTACACCATGGAAGGTAATAGACAGAGGCCCCACTCTTTGCTAGCTGTATGCTCTTGGGCAGCAGACTTACTCTTTTCGAACTCAGTTTCTTCATATGCAAAATAGGGACAATCATAGACCCTATCTCAAAGGTTGCAGGGATGAGAAAATACACATATCACTTCTGGCATATTTTAGATGTTCAATAAGCATCAGTGACTATCATTATTGCAATTCTCATTGATCCAGGGTAGAGAAACTGAGGTCTGTGCACTAAAATAACTGCATAGTTTTAACACAATTACTATGCCGTGGAGGCTTGTTGCCATTATTTCATTTTCTTCATTGAATTTACTTAATACTCAAATGTATATCTGAGTTTTGAATGTGCACAATATTTGAAAATAATAAATCCATCTTCTAAAATAATTTAAAATATGGCCTTGCACTGACTCCTTGGTATTTTTACCCAAATTTCTGAGATTTTTAAGAGACTGTGTTGTGATTTTGATGTCATCCCAGAATGACAGTCCTAATATAATTGCAATATAAGGGTCAAGGCAGAATGACACAAATTTGTTGTCTGCAGCCTCTGTCTAAGATTCTGTCTGTACAATACCATGACAACCAGTTAGAAAGAAAAAATTTAGTTAATCAGGCAATTGTTTTTGCTACATGAAGCCAAACAAGTGGTTTCAATTTTATTTTCTTTTGCTTCATTGAATTGATGAGATTCAACCTGTTGTTCTGACATCATGTGGGTGACCTAAATCACATTCTTTTACATCTTCTGGAAATGCCTTTAATTGAGTTTGCTCCATTTGAAAGACCCTCCTTTGTAGATGTGTGTGAGGGGAATTGTAATCCAGTAATTATGTGTGTGTTTGTGTGCATATAGGTGGCCTCAGTGCTGGTGCTTTAAAATATTTTTCCTGTGGTTAGATGTGGGGGTGGTTTTAGGTGGGGCTTCTCCCAGCATAGTTTCCTAGCAATGAAAGACTGTTTTGATAATGACTGTTCATGCATAATTATTTGTCTTAAATTCTCCCCAGATTTACTCATGACTAGTTGCTATATGTTGGATTAGGTAGGAATAAGGGTTCTGAAGTTAAATAGGCACTCTTCTGCTGGCTGGAGGAGAGAGTTTAGCAAGTCCCTTCATGTTTCTACACTTCAGTTATCCTCATTGGTAAAATGCTTTTTTTGTGTGTGAGAAGGAAATGAAGCAATATATGTAAAGTCCTTAGCAAAGTGCCTTCCACATCATAAAAGTGCAAGTGGTGGCCAATTTTATTTTTCCTGTGCTCATACCTCTAGCCTCAGTATGCAGAACACACATAAATTGTATTTACCTACTAATGTCTCCTGCTAATCAAGACCTTTTAAAATAAACTCTTACATTCAAAGAGAAATGGAAGCTGCTAAACAGTGTCAATTAAAAAAAAAAAAAGCTCAACTGCTCTTCCTAGTATTAGAGTTTTTGGTTCCAAAAAGAATTCCACATGGGCCTTCTGATCTCATGTGAAAGAACAAATAAGAAAAATGCATGGAAATGGGTAAAGGAACGACACCGCAGTTTTCTCTCTCTACATCTCCAGGATTTGGTGACAATGACAAATGACAACTCGAAGCTGTTTTCCAAAGGCTTCTTTAAAACAAGCCAAACAATTCCTGTTTGATTTGGCTGTTTACTGTCATTCTTACATGAAAAGAAAGAAATTTTTGGCAAGAGAAAATTTCAGAATGCTGTTCAAAGGGAGCTTCCAAGAGTCAGTGTGTCACTGGGCAGTTGTTCAATCCATTGGGAAAGCATTATTTAAACTTAGATTGAAAAGTTCAATTTCTCTGCAAACTGCATCAGTGATAACAGCCATTTAGATTCACACACAGGTTTCAGGTGCATTCACATTCTTATAATTATTTTTATCATTTTATTTTGAAATAATTTCAGACTTACAGAAACATTGCAGAAACAGCATAGAGAGTTTCCATTACCCTTTTCCCAGCCAATAACATTGGGGACAACCTTGGACAATTTGCATTCTTATTAATTGAATACCTATTATAAAACTTTCAGTATTATTGGTAGTAATATTCTTCATTCTTTTCAAAATCCTATGCGTAAGTAAAATGAGTATTGTTTTCATATTTACAAATGAGGAAATTGAAACACAGATCATAGAGCCATCTAGGGCTAAGCCAGAAGTGAACTTGGTTCCCAACCTTGAGGTCTTTTATTCAAATTCATTATTTTCTGTTAAGAGGTAAAAACAAATAAGCATTCAGAGTGAAAGAAATTATATGTATGTGTATATATATACACATACATATATTTATATATATATTTATATAATTTTGATTGTTGGTTGGCTATAAAATGCTGAGCATATCCAAACTCCCTCTTCCATATTTAATCTACCACTCCCAGAATACCTCTAGAACCTGCTTCCTGCTTCAAACACCACCACTGCTGCCTGGAGTTCAGATTATACCATCTCTTACCTATATTGTTGCAAAAGTTCCCTAATTAATCAACCTGACTCCACATTGTGGCCAGGACAATTTTTTTAAACCACAGATTGACTCACACCATTCTTTTGTTTAAACTTCTCTGAGGAACTCCTATTTTATTACTACTGATTTCCAGGTACCATAAAGGGCATTTAGCAATCATGATCTCCTTTAATCTATAAAACAACTGCATGGAATAGGCATTATGTAATTACCTTGTATTAATAGGTTCATAGGTTGCAATTACATGGTAGCAAAGTGGCAGAACCAAGATTTGAATTTAGGATTCTAGAGACCCTCAGACCACTCTCTTTCCCCATTGCTTATAGGATAAAGTCCAGATTCCTGAGCTAGGTACCTGAGACTCCAGACTGACTTTAATTCCTCTTTATAGCAACTCTATTAGAACTGCTATCACATCATGTTACAACTACTTGATTATATCTTCCTCAGTCAGATCACGGGCTACATGAGGAGAATGACAAAAATCTTAGACACTTTTATATTCTCAGTGCTGAGCAAAAGGTCCAGAGTAGGTGTTTGAATGAGCTAAAAAAAAACCCAGAATTATTCTCTTTGTGTCCTTCCTTGGAAGTACTTTCTTGAGGCTTCTTTATTAATAATGAAAATATATAGCTTTGTGTTCTGAAGAAATTTTGTGGAATATCTAATATTTTAAAATTATATAATTTCACATTATTACCAATGATTTTTAGAAATTTAATGGAACAATTGAAAAAAATAAAATTTGATAGTCTAAAGAATCCGGGAACTTTAGCTGAGAAGCATTAAAGTGACGTATTCTATGAGGCCTGATAACATGGCGATGCTGAGAAACAGCTTCCGAACTTGAGAGACCTGAGGCCAAGCACTGGCTCTGCCCCTCATTAGCACAGTGACCATGGGCAACTTACTTAATATTTCTGCAACTTAATTGTTTTCATGTTTAAAATGAGCATTGTGAAAAATAAATAAGCATTGCTAGGGCTTAGCAAATAAAACTACTGATGATTATAAATTCTTGAAATTTTTATCTAATTATGAATTTTTCAGAGATTTAGATAGCATAATTTTAGATAATGTAAAGTGATTTATATCATAAATCAGACCCTTTTATTTTCTGAATTATGAAACAAGTACACACTATTTAATCACGTCAAGGAGAAAAAGCCAACTTCGTAGTGGAGAATTTTCCATAAGCATTACCCTAATTTTGGTCCATTGATATATAAACTTTGCAATTGACTGACATGATAGGATGTTGAGGATAGGAGGAGATAATTTCTGTATTGACAAGGGTTTAGAACCAAAGGGCTACAAATGCCAGTGAGTTTGGTGAAAATGTTAACTTGTTCATCTTGAATATAAGGTTTATTTGAACGACTATAGTAGAAGCCCTATCATCTGATGCAATTACCGTAGCCAGTAAATTCTAGTAAACTGAAAGGGAAAATCATATTTATATGATATTCATGTTATGTCAGTCTTTTGATGTGAAGCCAAGGCCTTTTTGTAGAGTGTTCATTGGAGTGCTCAGTCATCTTTCTTGCATAAACCATACCCACAATGTATTGTCTACTATTTCTACAAGTTTCAACTTATTGAAAGCAGAGCTGGGACTAAAAAGAGTTGTGAAGTAGTCTGAAGGTAGACTCATTCTAGAGTTTTATGAATATTTCCCATTCCTCTATAGATATTTTTCCACATGTAATTCAATAATTTTCTTTCCAGACTTGTCCTTATCAGTGCTCTTAAAATCATTTAACTAGGCTTTCAAAGAAACCAAAACTCTCCTTCTATACTCATATTTTGTTGGTCTGTATAATATTTAATCAAACTATGTAATTTCAATAACAAGTAAACTGGCATGAACTGACTTAAGAAAAACATAAGTGACTCATGGTAAGCATGAAATTTATGTATGGCTAGTCTAGAAAACAACCTATAGGCGTAAGTATCTAAAAACGTTTTACAGAGGAGATGGAGACCATTGCTCAATCTGTTGGACTGTTTAAATGGAAATGATTGAGAGCCTCAGCTGGATTTAATCTTGAGATCTTAGCTCCCTTCTATGAACTGAATTTTGCTAATTAGAAATGCTGTGGGATTCTGACTTCTGACCCTTAAAATGTTTTTAAACTTTTATAACCTTGTTATTAGGTTATTTTGAGGCAATTCAACTTAAGATGTTGCTTGGTGTTTGAACTTTGTTATCTTTTGCTAGTCTAGTATTCTTTTCATGATTTCCTCCAATCTATGTACACCAATGAAAACACTAGTTTAAACAATTCGAGATAAACAAAGGGACTGGACAATCATATCTTCTGGAAGCAGTTTCTGCCAAACATTTGCTGAGGAAAACTCCAATAATTTCCTAATGCTCAGCTGCATTTTCATATCTCTAAATCCTTCCTCAGCAGTCAAGCTTTAGAATAGCTCTTGACACTTTTACCTAATTTGATGTTGAAAGTTTTAATGCAACCCATAGAGAACTGATCTTTTGTTCGGTTCTTGCATAAGTCTTTTGTGGCTTCCTACTAGTAAAAATATTTTCTTAACTAGAAACAATCCAGTATTCTTTGTTTAGTCTAGAATCCCATATTTTAAAGGATTATGAGATAAATGTGTTTGATATGGGGGAGATAAAAATAAGACTTTCAATGGAAAATCTTGATATAATTGATCTGATAAACTCAAACTCCTGCTGATGTTGATGAGAGCAAAGTTCCTGTAAAAACCCAGAGGTCAAGTTTGAAGTCCTTGAAATTTGGAACTCTCTTCAAGAAGGATATCTAAACCTTCATGATACCACTTCCTTTTTGAAGAGCCATTGGCTGGGAAAAATAAAAAGTCAGACAACTCCCCATAATGTGATAGATTAAGTTAATTTATGTTTACTTTATTTTCCCTTCCTAGTGCTTTACAAAGTAGGAAACTTTATAGTTAAAAAGTAGAACATAGGAGGAGCGGGTGGAGCTCAGTGGTAGAGGGCCTGCTTCCCATGTATGCAGTCCTGGGTTCAATTCCTTGTACCTCCTTAAAAAAAAAAAGAAGTAGAACATAGGGTGACACTAGACCTATACAATGCATGATGGCAATTGGCTGGAGCTGAGCAACAGTTGTCTGTTGGACAGGGCCTGCACACTCAAGTTCCCTACAGTTCTCCTCACTCCCACACTTAAATGTGAACACTCATTATGTTACTTCTTGCTCATGTAGGCAGGTGAATTAGCAATCTCTGTCATGGACTTTAACTTTTTTTTTTTTTTTTTAAAGAGTACTGGGGATTGAACCCAGGACCTAGTACATGGGAAGTAGGCACTCAACCACTGAGATACAGCCACTCCCCGGACTTTAACTATTTTTTGATGCAAGCTTTGTGTACAGAGGTATATTTATCTAGAAAGATTAGGTCTTTTCAGTGTTATAGGACTTGTTGATGGTGCTTCCGGAGTGATTTGGCATAAAGAACTGTAGGGTTGGAAATCATCTTGGAAGAAGACAGAGTCTGAGAACAAAAGCAGGCAAGGATGGTTGGGAGCTTGGAGAATATGTGGCAAATAGAATCAAGCCAGGGGTGCCACAGAGAAGATACAACTGAGGGCAATGACTAGAGTAGAGGTGAAGTTAGAAACCAGAAGAAAATGAAAAGAGAAAAGAGTTTCTTGGTCTGCTGTTTGTATATTCACTGTGTAAGTTGGACATTCACTTCTACTGGACATGAAATGTGTGACGAGTCTTGATCCCTGGAATAATTATGGAGGCCGAAGAGAAAGAATGATTTCTCAGGAAGCACACTTTGATTCCCAGTTTCTTAAAACACTGCACACATATTTAAGGTTTTGTTTTTGTTCATTAGCAAATGCAAGGATACATTGGCTAATGAGATTCTTATACTTAAGTGGGTTATTAATCCTTAAATTCTCATGGTTTGCAGATCAGTGGCCCTGTCTATGGGAGATGCATGTATTAGCAAGGGCATTTCCTACCCTTTTTACAGGTGTCTCTGTGAACCTGGGTTGGCACAGGTGATGAAACCACCTTAAAAAAACCTCTGAAATGTGTGCACGGAGGGGGTAGGGGAGTAAGTAGATTGTGGTTTGACCAGAGGAAGCACAGATTATTTAGTTAAATGGAGAATTTTTTAAAAAATCCTGATATAACCTGATTTAAATAAAATGTTTTTCTAAATATTATTTGGCTCTTTGCATGGCTAAGTACATAAACCTTACGTCTTTGACCTTGGATCATTTGAAAAATATGGATTTTCATCTCTAAAGAATTTGGAGTCATAGGTTATAGAACATAGGTCATTCGATCTAGAAAGGATTTAGAGATCAGCTAGACCAGTCCTCTATTATGGATGAAAAAGTTATCACAAGCACTGTTGTATATAAATGAATCATTACATTAAAACACATCAGATACCATATCAGTTCTAATTTATTTTCTTGGAGAGGGAACTTGAACCCTTTTTGCTCTTGCTTCAGCTGAGATTAGCGCTTTCTAGGACTGGCCACAGTGGTCACTCTGGGACTTCCCTTCACTACTGTCCTAGGAATTGCCTTGCCTTGCTTTTATGTTGGATCCTGAGTTTCCTTGTTTCCATGTCTTTCTCTTTCTTGGTTTATGCCTTGATTTTGGTGGACCACATTCTTCATTTTGTGTATTCCAGGGTAGGAGTACATAGGAGGTAAATTTTTTTGAGTCTTGCATGCTTAAAAAGTCTTTTTCCTCAAGCTTAATTGATAATTTGTCTAGGTATAGAATTTTGGAAATCTTTCTTCCCCTTGAATTTTGAAGGTATTGTTTCTTTGTGTTTTAGCTTCTGGTATTGGTGACGCCAACCTGATTCCTTAGGCCTTTTTATATGACTGATTTTCATTCCAGTCATTTTTCATTGCTGGTACTGATGTTAGGACTTTAATTGGTCTTTTTCTTTCATTGTATTAGGAACTAGGTCAACTTTTTAAAACTGGAAACTTTTATCTTTCAGTTTTGTGAATTTGGCATATATTACAACTTTGATAATTTTTTCCCTTCTATTTTTTGATACACTCTCTCTTTCTGGAGACCTTAGGCTGAACCTTTAATTCTCTGATCCTTTCTCTTCTATTTCCATTTTTTTTCCCTTTTATTTGCTGGGAAATTTCCTCAACTTTTTCTGCCAACCTTTCTGTTAAATTTTTAAAAATTTCTCCTAACATAGTTTTAATTTCCAAGAGCTCTTCTTTAAATGTTCTTCCTTTTAACATAGTACACTGTTCTTTCATAGATTCAATGTCTTCTTTTATCACTGATGCTGTAATAATAGTTTTGGAAATTTATTCTGATAATATTTAAAAAATTTTCTTTTTTAGTTATTTTTTTAATGTGTTTTCCCACCCCCTTTCATATTAAGGAAATTCCTTATGTTTCTGGCCCTGGTTTTTTCTTTCCTAGTTAGGAGTGTTGGACCAAGAAAGGTTTTTTAAAAGTTTGTGAACATGAGTGAATTTGTGAACTGCTGGGGTTGTGTGTATATAATTCTTAATTGTATTAATAGGCTTTGGAAAGGAATGAAAGTAAATGCATATGTTAAATACATAATATGCAACTGGATATTCTACTTGGTGTACTCTTAAATGAGGTACAACATTACTAGCACCTAATAAATCTTTGGTGTTTTTCTCCCATCTTTCCTCCTCTATACCAACATCCTATCTCCTCCTTCCTTATCTATCTAGGAATAGATATCATATCCATGTCCTATTCAGGGGACACTGGTTCAATTGATCTGATTTACTTCAGCATCTTGAGCACTTTGGAATAAGGTATTATGGAATAAGACCCAAAAGTATAACTTTTTTTTTGCATAACTGTCAATCTTTGTCTTAGATCTGGTCTTTTTTTTTTTTTTTTTTTTA
>PVKH010005393.1:0-22149 GCA_004027955.1 Chaetophractus vellerosus | reverse complement strand
GGGGATGTAATAAATAAAAGTAAATCTTGAAAAAAATATATAAATAAATAAATCTCATTCTCTTCTTCCTCTCACTCCCTGTCTCCTCCTCTCTTTCTTTGTTTTCCCCATCTACACCTCCACACGGTGGTATTTATAAGAATGAGTCAATTGTACAAGAAGAATTTTATTTTTATTTTATCTATTCCTATAGATAAAAATTTCATGTTTTTTAAAAATGAAATGAAATGAAATCTAAAGTCAAAATCCCTTATTACAAAAGACACTCCCAATGGAGAAAGTAGCACAGTCCATGATATTGTGGTAGGAAAAAAGCAAGGAACATGCAACCAAATTGCATCTTTCTCCTCACCCTCAGCCCTTTGGATCAGGGTAGCACTTCATTCTCCCCTTAATACCAAACTTACATTATTGCAACCAACCATCACATCTTTTTACTCCCTATCAAATTCTACACTTACATGAAACTATAAAACCAGTATCCTTGCATTTTTATGTTCCATCCTTTCTGGCAAAATGTTGTTAAATTTTTTAGTGATTTCCTGTGTGATTTGGGCAAGTACCTGAATCCCTACATTCCAGAAAATCAAAATTTCCTTATGATAGCAAGTGTAACCAGGGATTTCCATCTATTTTATTTCTCTTCCTGACTGTCTAGGCTAGTTCTATACTGTTAGTGTGACAGTTATCGGTTACTGCAGATTCTGGAATCTATGTTCTATAAACAAAAAAGTGTGTAACTTTACTTACAGTTATTTCACTGAATGCCTTTCTTTGTGCTTCTATCATTTGTACCCATCCACTTGATACAGTGTTCATACCTACCTACAGATCAATATGTAATGCTAATTGTGGACTTTATCATTAGTACAGTAAATTGCATATACTATATATATATCAAGTATGTAATTCAAATAATGCATTTTAAAATATCTTTAAGGATATATAACTAAAGTTAATAGTATCTACTTCTTGGTTTGGGGAAAATGATTGTTTTCTTCATGATTTTTATATCTCCAAATTTCAGCAATAATCATGCATTATTTTAGTAATAAAAATTTTAAATATGAAAAATTAAATAAATAGTGCAATATTCTTTTGAGGAACATCTTGCAGAACTTGCACTTTTAAAAATTTTGGTTATTTGATGTTGAATCTAGGGAACATTACTAGGGAACATTACTCTTAAAACATTTAAAAATTATAATTAAGCATCATTTTATCTGAAATTTGTTTACTTAATAAATAAGTTGCAGGAAGAGAAAAAACTCATAACATTCAAAGGTTCATATGATTAAAAATGGTTATTTATAAAACCTGTGGATATATATAACCACATAATTTCACAGAAATCTTATATATTTATTATAAACATATTTGAATTCTCTGTAGAAAATTGGAAACTATCAATAAGTTTAAAGATAGTCCTAATTCTTGAAGTCAACATTTAAAAATATTTTATTGTCTTTACTTTCTGTCTCACATTTTACTGTATAAAATGTTATCATTCCTTAAATATAGTTTATATCCCAGATTTGTCTTTATTATGTAATCATTTTCTCATGTTAAGGAATGAATCTCTTTTCATTGTCATTTTAATGAATAGTGTTTAAATTTTGGCATATTTTTCCATTTAATTTCTTTACATTTTCAATTGTGAAAGGCCATAAAAGAAATACAATATTATAAGGAATATATAAATTTTCTTTAAAACATTTTTATTCTTGTTTATTTGTTTAACTGAGAGTATACTGTTCATGCATTTAAAATAGGTATAAATGATAAACAGATGAAGGAAAATCTCCAATAACTAAACTTCATAGTTTTAAGTATGTCAAAATTGATCAAAATGTATTTCTGGAGGAGGCAACATAGCATTGGTTTAAGTGGACAATCAACATCTCTCTCTTTTGCAAAAGACAGCTGAGTGGGGACAAGTCCTGCCAGACTGAGCTGTTCTGAGAGCCCATGGAGCAGAAGCATCTGGGGCATCAATCTGGAGGGAGCTGGACAAGGAGAAAAATTGCTCAAGATAAAACATTGAGTTTTTAGCCCCACAGCTGGAAACCACAGACTGATAATGCCCACCCTCAGGACAAATGGCCAGGGTGAGCCCAGACTCCAGCTGGCAACCCAGCAACAAGGAGCATTCTCTGAGAGTGGGATGGTTCTGGCAAAGGACAGAGAGGGGTTTACTTTTTGTGGGTTTGGTTGCCTGGATCTCCTTTGAGCTTTGGGGAGCACACCAGCTCCAGGTGGCACCATGCAGAGGGGAGAAGTGAATCTGCTGAGGAACCCTGATTTAACTAAAGCCCTGGGATAGATAAACTTGGCCTATTGAGAGGGCAGAGTCAGCAACTGACCAGTTCCATGCTGAAAACTATCAAAATTTCAACTTCCCTAAGGGAATGAGGTAGTAGGAAGTAGGAAGTGCTTAATAAGTTTCCAAGAGCCTATTTAGGGTCCCCTGGGAGGAGGGGGTGGTCTAGAAGAGGGTTGGGAATCATTTCTGTGCAGTGAATTTGGTCATCAGGGTCCCATTTGAATTTATAAAGGGAAGTCAACCTGACCAGGAGAGGGGAGGACGGATCTCCTCACCCAACCTGTTGTACCCTGCTGCCCTAGGAGAGTCAAACCTGCCTGAGGGAAAATGACTGGATAGCTTTCTGAAGCGCTAACTGACCCAATGAAAAAGTTTACCTCAGTGGAGTAGTTTCTGCTGTGAATATATGAGGTCCCTAGTTTGATTCCTCACTCCTCCTAGAGTAATGATCCACTGAGATATCAAACAGCCAACTGATAATTTAGGACAGGGAAAACATAGACATTATTTTTGTATTGGCTTCTCTTTTGTCCCTTATTTTTCCTCAAAAATAAAAAATATTACTTAAAAATTAACTTAATTTACTTGCTAAAACCCACTTCAAAACGTGCAGGGTAATTGATTGATGAAAACAGGCAGCCTGAGATGCTCCACAGGGGCCTAAGAAGGAATGTTGTCCTTCCTTAGTTTTGTGTGACTGCTTGCTTGCCTGTTTGTTTTGTTTTGTTTGTTTGTTTCTTGTTTTTCTTTCCTCTTTCTTTCCTCATTTTTTAATTAGGTGCTGCTGGCTTGTTTCTTCTTTGTTTTGTTTCCTTTTCCTTGATTTGACATTTTCTGTGTATCTTAAAATTGTCTACCAATGCTATCTCTTTTCCTTCTTTCATCTTTATATCTTCTGCTTTCTGTTGTGGTTCTTGCATTCTGCCTGTCTTTATTTAGTCCTCAATTTTTCTGGTTTCTATTTCTATCTTGTCTATTCTGTTTTCTTTTTTATTAACTTTTTTTCTTTTTGTCCTTTCTTTTCTCTTTCTCTTTCTCTCTCTCTTCATCATTCTGGCCTCTTACATCATTCTATATATTTTTCTCTATTCAGTTTCCCACTTCATTGTAGGTACTACACTTTTTTATTCCTACTACCCTACACTGTTTAAGTGAGTTAAATATTCATTTCAATAAGTCTTATACAGTTCCTATTCTAATTTATACTATTATTATGACTAGTATCCTCTTTTTTTCCATACCTCTTCCGCTTTCTCCAACCCTAATCTTTTTCCTTCAAGGGAACATAGAAAACAGCAAGGAAATAGAGCAAGAAGAACAGTGTCAAAGGGAAAACTTAACATACACAAAACCAGAAGCTAAATAAAACTCTAGAGTAGAGAGAGAAGCTAATTATTGAATAACCCATCAAAATAAAAAGATGACCAGAGGGAAACAAAAAATTACAAACCAGACTAAGAAATGGGAAGACATGGCCCAGTTCAATGAACAAACTGAAAACCAGGAAGAGATACAGAACAGCAAAAAACTAACCAAAACTGTCCAAACAAATATCATGGACCACCTTAATGAAGTGAAGGAAAATATTAAGGATATTAAGAATATACTGGGAGAACATACTGAAGAAATTATAAACATACATAAAAAGATAACAAATATGATGATGATGAATGGCACAATCCAAGATATCAAAAAGACACTGGAAGCAAATAACAGAAGATTTGAACAAGCAAAAGAAAGAAATAGCAATGTGGAAGACAGTACATCTCAAATTAAACAGATAGTAGAACAGATAGAAAAAAAGATAGAAAAAATCCAGTATGGAATTAGGGATTCAAACTGCAACACAAAATGCACAAACATGCATTATAGGCATCCCAGAGGGAGAAGAGAAGGGAAAGGGGACAGAAGGAGTGTTGAAGGAAATAATGACTGTAAACTTCCCAACCCTAATGAAGGAGATGGATGTACATGTCCAGGAAGCACAGCACACCCCAAACAGTATAAATTCCAACAGGTATACTCCAAGACATATACTTTTCAAACTGTTCAATGCCCAAGGCAAAGAGAAAATACTGAAGGCATCAAGAGAAAAGGGAACCATCACATACAAGGGACGCTCAATAAGATTAAGTGCTGATTTCTCATCTGAAACCATGAAGGCAAGAAGACAGTGGCATGACATAGTCAATGTAATAAAAGAAAAAAAAACTTCCACCCAAGAATTCTCTATACAGCAAAGCTGGCATTCAAAAATGATGGAGAGTTCAAAATATTCACATTTAAACAAAAATTAAGTGAGTATGCCATTAACAAACTTGCCCTTCAAGAAATACTAAAGGGAGTTCTGCTGGTTGAAAGGAAAAAATAGGAGAGAGTTGGAGGAGTGTTCAAGAACAACTTAAAAGACAAAAAGAAAATAAAAACAACATATGACATACATAAATCCAAAGAAAATATGGCTAATGTAAGTAATTCCTCGATAGTAATAACACTGAATATTAATAGATTAAACTCACCAGTCAAGAGACAAAGTTGGCAGAATGGATAAGGAAATATGACCCATCTATATCCTGTCTACAAGAACCCATCTTAGACCCAGGGATTCAAGGAGGCTGAAAGTGAATGGCTGGAAAACAATTTTTCAAGCAAACAATGACCAAGAAAAGGGTGAGAGTAGCTATACTAATATCGGGCAAAATAGACTTTAAATCCAAAACTATTGTAAGAGGCAAAGATGGACACTATATATTAGTAAATGGGGTAATATTTCAAGAAGAAAGAACAATCATAATCATTTATGCACCTACCCAGGGCACCTCTAAATACATGAGACAAACACTGGAGAAACTAATTGGAGAAATAGGTGCCTCTACTATTATAATGAGGGACTTTAACATCATTATCACCAATAGACAGAACATCTCAACAGAAAATCAATAGAGAAACAAAGACCCTGAATAATACATTAGAGGATCAGGACCTAACAGACATATACAGAACACAACCACCAAAATACAGTGGGATATACATTCTTCTTGAGGGCACATGAATCATTCTCCAAGATAGACCACATGCTAGGTCACAGAAAAATTCTCAATGAACTCAGAATGATTGAAATTATACAGAGTATTTTCTCTGAAAACAATGGAATGAAACTGGAAATCAATGAATGCCAGAGAACCAGATTAGGCATAAAGATATGGAAGTTAAATAACACATTCTTAGACAAACATGGGTCAAGGAGAAAATTTCACAATAAATCAGCAACTACCTTGAAATGAATGAAAATGACAACACAACCTATCAAAACCTATGGGATGCAGCAAAAGCTGTACTGAGAGCAAAATTCATAGCCATAAATGCATATATCAAAAAAGAAGAAAAGCCTAAAATCGAAGACCTAAGTGCACACCTGGAGAAATTAGAAAAAGAACAACAAGGCATTCAGAAAGGAAGTAGAAAGAACTAAATGAAAAATATTAGAGCAGAATTAAATGAAATAGAAAATAATAAAGCAGTAGAAAAAATAAACAAGACCAAAAGCTGGCTCTTTGAGAAGATCAATAAAATTGACAAACCCTTAGCTAGACTAATAAAGAATAACACAGAGAAGATGCAAATACATAAAATAATAAATGAGGAAGAGGATATCACTACAGATCCCAGAGAAATAAAGTGTATCATAAGAGGATAATTTGAAAAATTATATGCCAACAAGAATATAATTTATAGGAAATGGAAAAATTCCAGAAACACACAAGCAGCCTATACTGACAAAAGAAGACATTGATGAACTCAACAGAACAATAACAAGTAAAGAGATAGAATCAGTCATCAAAAACCTCCCAAACAAGAAAAGCCCAGGACCAGATGGCTTCACATGTGAATTTTACCAAACATTTTGGAAAGAACTAACTCCAATCCTGCTTAGTCTCTTCCAAAAATGGAAGTAGAAGGAACAATGACTAAATCGTTCTATGATTCCAACATTACCCTAATACAAAATCCAAACAATGCCAGAAGAAAGGAATATTACAGACCAATCTCTCTGATGAAACTAGATGCTGAAATCCTCAACAAAATACTTGCTAATCATATTCAATAACACATCAAATGAATTATACATCATTACCAAGTGGGTTTCATCCCTGGTATGCAAGGATGGTTCAACACAAGAAAATCAATGTAATATAACACATAAACAGATTTTAAAAAAAAGACATGATCACCTCCATAGATGCAGAAAAAGCATTTGACAAAATACAACACCCTTTCCTGATAAAAACACTGCAAAAGATAGGAATAGTAGTAAACTTTCTGAATATGATAAAGGACATATATGAAAAGCCCACAGCTAACATTGTGTACAATGGTGAAATCCTAAAAGCTTTACCTCTAAGATCGAGAACAGGACAAGGATGCTCACTATCACTGCTCCTATTTAACATTGTGTTAGAAGTACTTGCTTGGGTAATGAAGCAAGAAAAAGATATAAAATCCTTCCAAATTGGAAAGGAAATAGTAAAAATTTTACTGTTTGCAGACAACATGATCATACACATAAAAAGACCAGCGAAATCAACATAAAAGCATCTGGAGCTTATGCATGAGTTCAGTGAAGTCATAGGCTATAAGATCAATGCTCAAAGATCAGTAGCATTTCTGCACACAAATAATGTGCAATCTGAGAAGGAAATCAAGAAAAGAATACCATTTACAATAGCAAGTAAAAAAATCAAATACCTAGGAAAAAATTTTAACTAAAGACGTAAATGACTTATACACAGGAAACTACATAGCACTGTTAAAGGAAATCAAAGAAGACTTAAATAAATGGAAGAATATGCCCTGTTCATGGATAGGAAGACTAAATATCACTAAGATGTCTATCCTACACAAACTAATATACATATTTAATGCAATCCCAATAAAAATCAACACAGCTTTTTTTTTTACTGAATTGGGAAAACTAACTGTATTAGTCAGCCACAGGGGTGCCTTTTGAAATATACCAAAAATTGGTCAGTCTTTATAAAGGGTATTTATTTGGGGTAGAAGCTCAAAGTTACCAGGCCACAAAGCATAAATTTCTTCCCTCACCACGTGTTGGAGCAAGACAGCTGCTGACGTCTCCAGGGTTCAAGCTTCTGGTTTCCTCTGTTCCCAGGGCTGCATTTCTCTCTGGGCTTAGCTTCTGTTTCCTCCACAAGTTCAGCTCTAAACAATGAGGCTCTTTATGCTTTGTGTCTCTCCACATGGCCAGCTGTAGACTATCAGGCGAAAGGCTCACTTCAACATCAGTACTCCATCTCAAAAATCTGCTTCTCCAATCTGCTCCTTCTGTCTTTTGTCTGGCCTTTTATACTTGAGACCACACCCACTGAGGGGTGGCACTCAATGTCCCACTGACATGGCAGTTAACATCTCAATCACGCCCAGATTAGGAGATCAGTCTACAAGTATGATTTAATTTATATTTTTGGAATTCATAATTACATAAAACTGTCAAACCATTACACTAACTATGAAATTTGTTTGGAAGGGCAAGAGGCCCTGAATAGCCACAGACATATTCAAAACAAAAAATAAAATCAGAGAAATCACACTATCTGACTTTGAAGCATACTACAAAGCTAGAGTGGTCAAAACTGCTTGGTATAGGCACAAAGATAGACATTCTGAACAAAGGAACTGAATTGAGAGCTTGGATATAGATCCTTGCATATACAGTTATCTGATATTTGACAAGGCCACCAAGCCTACTGAACTAGGAGAGAATGACCTCTCCAACAATTGGTCCTGGATAACTGGGCATCCATATCCAAAAGAATTAGAGAGGAACACTATCTCACATCTTATACAAAAATCAACTTAGGATGGATCAAAGATCTAAATATAAGAGCCAAGACCATAAAGATGTTGAAAGATAATGTAGGGAAGAATCTACAGGACCTTGTAATCAGAAATGGCTTCATGAACTTCACACCCAAAGTTCAAGCGGCAAAAGGAAAAATAAGTAAATGGGACCTCCTCAAAATTAAAACCTTTTGCACCTCAAAGGAGTTTTTCAAGAAAGTGGAAAGACAGCCTACCTAATGGAAGAAAATATTTGGTAACAATATATCCAATAGGAGCTTAATATCCAGCATATATAAAGGAATCCTGAATCTTGAAAATAAAAAGTCATGCAACCCATTTTAAAAAAATGGGCAAGTGATTTGAAAAGACTCCTCTCCAAAGAAGAAATAGAAATGGCTAAAAAGCACATGAAAAGATGCTCAACATCACTGGCTATTCGGGAAATGCAAATCAAAACTACAATGATATGCCATCTTACACCCATTAGACTGGCATCCATTAAAAAAAAAAGCAGATAACTACAAGTGTTGGAAAAGATGTGGAATAATGGGAACCCTCATCAACTGCTGGTGGGAAAGTAGAATCATCCAGTCATTGTGGAGGGCAGTTTTGTGGTTCCTCAAAAAAGTAAATATAGATCTGCCATTTGACCCAGCAATTCCACTGCTGGGTATATACCCAGAAGAACTGAAAGCAAGGACACAAACAGATATATGCACACCAATGTTCATAGTGGCATTATTCATTATAGCCAAAAGTTGGAAAAAATCAAATGTCCATCAAAAGATGAATGGATAAACAAAATGTGATATGCACATACAAAGTAATACTACTCAGCTGTAAGAAGGAATACAGTATTGACACATGGGATAACATGGATGAATCTTGAGGACATTATGTTGAGTGAAGCAAGCCAGGCATTGAAGGACAAATACTACATGATCTATCTGACATGAATTAAGCAAATCGAGCCAACTCAGAGAGCTGGAAGATAGGTTTACAGGAAACAGGAGGGGAGAAGAAGGTTGTGAGCCAACGACAATATGGGAAAATCTATGATGAAGTGAAAGTGAGTAGTTGTGCAGTAAAGAGATATGACAGGGGTGTAGGATAGTTTGAAGAGTGTCGGTTGGATGGTCCAAGAACTGGGAGGAGGGTTGGGGGAGGGAACAGGTGAACACTGGGTACATGGATGAAACTACAATGTTGAGAAAACTCTGTTGGCAATATGACAAGGAAATGTAACTGGTTTAGGGTGCTGAATGAGGGGGGATATTTGGGCAGGGCATACCTGGAACAGTCTTTTAGAGAATGAGTGAGTGATCATTATGTCATAGTGTGCTGTATCAATGGGGGGAGACCCACATAATGAGTGGGAAGGAGTTGAACTCCCATGCTGGGGAGGCCTGATATGTTCTCAAATGGGGGGGTGTTGTCTCTTGAGAGTATGGGCATTTCCTAATAAGGGAGGACAGACTAATGTGTCCAGCCCTCAGCATCGTTGCAAGTATCTAAGAATCTTGTCCTTCAAGGAATGAAGCCTGGTGGTCTCCCTGGGCCCTGAGGGGATGGGAAGGGAGGAATAGAAGTGATTGAAGAGGGAGTATTTAGGGGCAATGGAAGTGTTCTGCATGTTCATGCAGTGATGGATACAGTCCATGTTAAATTTCATCAAAATGTATGAAGGTGTATGATCTAAAATGTAAACCATAATGTAAACCATTGACCATGGTTGGTAGCTATGTTTCAATATTTATACATCAGTTGTAACAAACGTACAATCCACATGTAAAAGGATTATTAATAGGGAAGGAGGTAAAGGGGGAAAATGTTTGGTATGGGAGTCCTCTATATTCTGTATGTAAACTTACTGTGACCTAAAATTTCTTTGAAGACTATATTAAAAAAAAATAAGACTCCAGGGAAGAAATGGAAGAAAATGCCACTGTACATACAGGACAACTGATATTACATTGATGAAAGGAAAAGCATCAAATAAAATTTATTTTATTTTTTTAATGTTTTTCATTTTTTATACCCAATCTTTTTTTACTTTATTTTAGCTTTACTTTCTCTAAGTTATTTTGTATTTTTTTCTTACATTTAATCCTGTCATTATTATTTCATTTTCCTATTAATAAAATTTGACAGGGGAGGATCAATGGGTTAGGGTGTCAGGGATGGGCATACATGGGGGGAAGTTCACCTGGGAATACATATAAGGACTATAAATATGCTCAAATGTTCATGTAGCATTGCCACAGTGGTTGGAGATTCACACTATGACTAAAAGATTAATGAATTTCCATCCTGGGAAGCTCTGCCACATCCTCTAATGGAACAGCAACAATCCCTTAAATGCAGGGTCAATGACTAGTGAAGAAAGATGGTCCATTGATGGGCCCTTAAAGTTGATGACTATGCTTCAAGTCTTTTGCTCTTGAATTTGCAACTTAGCCTAGTGTTGGAGAGTGCCTAAGAGTTGCCTCCTGAGAGCCTCCTTTTTGGTCAACTATAGACTCTCTCTAGTCAAACTCAGCATATACATGCATTACCTTCCCCAGAGCATGGGACATGACTCCTGGGGATGAGCCTCTCTGGTACCGAGTGATTACTGCCAAGCACAGGCTGGTGATACAACTGGAAAAAGACCTTGAATAAAAGGGGGAATGGATAAAGACAAATGATATTATATGGCTAAGAGTCTTCAAAGTGAGTCAGGAGGTCATCAGAAAGGTAATGCTTATGCATGTCTCGGGAGAATCTCATAGATGGCCAAGGTAGATTCTACCCTAAATAGTGGGGATCCTGAGGGCTCTGGAGACACCCAGGACCTATGGTCATGGAAGATAGCTCCAGAGTTTAGTGCCTTGCCAGTGGCCCTACTGTGGAGTTTGTGCTTCCAAGTGTGACAGAGTTGGACTCAGATGTGACTTCTCTACACATGACTCTTCTGTTCCTTTTATTTGAACCTATTTTTGGTGGTGGAGTTGGTAAGTGTACATCCAAGACTCTTTAATCTCTGGGCTGTCCATGTGCCAGCTGGGTGCTGAAATTCAACAGAGTTGCAATACCTATTCTCCAGTTCATTGGACTTACCCAGGACGACTAACAAGGAGATGATGATGGGCAATGACCATCCCAAGGAACCGAGGGAGTCTACAACTGCAAGCAAGAGAGTCTCATCCATCTGCCCAATGGGATCAAAGCCTCTTCTCAATTAGAGCGGTAGTGGGCAACACCATTCCAGAATCCTGAGGATTGGGGAATGAACTTTGGACTAAAGTTGACTTACTGGTATTCTACTATAGACTTTTTGTGATTCTAGCAATGGAAGAAACTATATCATTCATGTGGAGGCAGTGGCCACTAGAGGCACTAAGGGCAGGGGAAGGGAAATACAAGTGAAATATAGAGGCATTTTGGGGACTTGGAAATTTTCCTGAATGACATTACAATGAGAGATACAGGACATTACACATCTTTCCATAATATACAAAATTGTGCAGGAGTGAGTGTAAACTACTGTGTAAACTATAATCCACACTTAGTGGCATTACTCTAAAATGTTTTATTCAGTTGTAATGAATGTACCACACGAAAGAAAGATGTTGTTAATGTGGGGAAATGTGGGAGGTGTAGAAAGCGGGGCAAATGGGAGTCATCTATATTTTTATGTAACATTTATGTAATTTAAATACCTTTAAACATTTTAAAAATATATTTAAAAGTGTATTTCTGTGTGAGGCAGCAGTGGGAATGCGAGTTGAGTATTTATGACCTATTAGCTGTTCCCAAAGTTCTCAGAAGACAATCATACATATCATCTCATGCAGTGGCACAATCCAGCCATTACTTACATGGATTTGGATAAAATACACACAGAGAAACAAACACAAGAATGATTTATTTTATTCCTTAGAAGAATCTTCTTTTCACCCAATTTGATGGTATATTCAAATGTCTCATTCAAACACATGATTCTGTTTGTATCGTGAAAATCATAATGTTTGCTTATTTGTCCATATGTATGACTTAAGTTTAGATGTATATAATCAAGAAACTTAAGTAGGGACTAATGAGATAGCCATAAGGCCAAACTAAAATGTGTTCCTTCCTCTGTCCACTTGCAGGGGTAGAGATTTTACAACAGTTAACTGGTTGAATAAAGGCATAGGGTTATTATAGATTGAAAGAAAAGATAATGAATAGAGGCCAACTTTGAGATGAAAGAGATGTTCAAATTTTCTGACAAGTATTTTAAAGCAGTTATCAAAAATTTCTTCAACAAGCAATTATATCAGGCTTGAAAAACATGAAAAATAGAACATCTCAAGAAAGAAATAGAAGTTGGAAAGAGGAAGTAATTGGCAATTTTAGGACTGGAATACACCATAGCTGAAGTAAAAAAACAAAACAATAATTCAGTGACAGAATAATAAATTCAGTGTAGAAGACAGAGAAAATAATCAGTGATAGTGAAAATAAAACAGAAAGAAAATGAGAAAAGAAGGAAACTTGGAACATCATAAAGTAAGATAGAACGAAGGAAAAAGTAAAAAATATGGAGAAAGATGATAGGCTTTGCTTCTCTTCTTCAGTTTTCTAAATTTTATTTGGAAGTTGAAGTAAAATTATAACACTTTTTGATGTGGTACTTAATATATGTGAAATAAATATTTGACAATTATGTTTAAAATGGGGAAGGACAAAGAAACTTAAAAGGAATTATGGTTAGGAAAATTTACTCAACTGGTAAAATGTCAACACAAGTCAAAAAGGTATTAGTATGATAATGTAATACCTAGAATGATCACTAAAATATCTATAAAAAGAGATATAGTCCAAAACTCTATAGATCATTCAAATAAAATTCTAAAAAAAAGTATTCAAGTAACCCACTGAATACAGAAAAAAATAGTGAAAGAAAAAATGTGAGAACAAACAGAAAACCAAAAATAAACGTCAGAGTTAACACTATCATATCAGTATTATGTTACAAGTAAATGTTTTCAAGTTACCAATTTAAAGAAAGGGATCAATATTGTTGGACTAAATGATGTACTATATGCTGTTTACAAGAAATTCACTGCAAATATAATGATACAGGGAGTTGAAAATAAAAGGATAGAAGAAGATATGGCATGCAAACACTAATCAAAAAAATTTGGAATACCTGTATTCATATCAGATAAATTTGGAGCAAAAGCAACTACTAAGGATAAAGAAGGATGCTATGTAAGGATACACAGTTTATACCATTAAGAAGACATAGCCATTGTAAAAGAGTATGCTTCAAACAACAGAGCTGCAAAATATGTAAAACAAAACCACTAGGATTAAAAGGAAGGTAGACAAATATAACATTATGGTTGGAAATGTTAACACCACTTTATCAACAAGTAAAAGAACAATTAGAAAGAAATTCTAAAGGATATAGGCAGCTTCAGAAACACGGTCAACCAACAGTCCTAATCAACGTTTATAGAACTTGCCATTAAATAACAGCAGAATACACATTATTTTCAAGTGCTCACAGGACAATTACCAAGATAGAAAATATACTAAGCTGTAAAACAAACCTCAAGAAAAAAATTAATTGAAATCAATCAGAGTCCTAATTACCAAGGACTCAAACTAGAAACTAGCAATGAAATAAAAATATACTGAAATGAATGAAAATGAAAATACAATATGTAAAATTCTTGGGACAAAGGTAAAGCAATTCTGTGGGGGAATTCATAGCACCAAATGTTTACATTAGAAAAGAAGAAAAATCTCAAATCAATAATCTAATTTCCAACCTCTAGAATCTAGAAAAAGAAGAGCAAAATAACTAAAAACTACAAGAAATAAAATACTAAAAAAGTATAAATAAATGACATTGAAAATAAAAAACAATAAATCATATAAATTAATGTAAAAAACTGATTCTCTGAAAATGTCAATAAAATTGATTTGATTCTAGCAAGACTGTCAAAGAACAAAAAAGCCACAGAAAACATCAATTGTTGCCAGAAATAAAACAGGTAAACAGAGTTTATCACTACATAATATAACAAAGAGACAATAAGAGAATACTATGAATAGCTTACACACAAAATATGCCAACTTAGATGAAATGAAGCAATTCCTCAAAAAAACTGCCCCAACTCACCTAGTACAAAATAAATGAGTTATTAAACTCTTAACGAAGTTTGATTAATAACTTAAATAATCCCAAATAAGGAAACTCCAGGCTCAGAAGATTTCAATATGGAATTCCAACAAATATTTAAAGATTGAATGCCAATTCTCTATAACTCCTTCCTGAAAATAGAAAAGGGGTGAACACTTCCAAATTCAGTTTATCAGGCAGTCATTACATGAATCTCAAAACCAGAAAAATCAGACAAAGAAAATATACACAGAAGTAGCTCCATCTGGGGCATCCTGGAGCTTCTGGGAAGTGAGCCTCCAGATGACTGGGCTCCATGTGAACGTTTAACTGAACAACCTTTGCCAAAGAAGGTGTGGCTGAATGAAGATCCAGACAACCATTCCAAAAGATGTCAGGATTGGAAATGGAGTCATCTATGAAGGCTCTGTGGAAAGTTCTATTGTCTAATGGTTTTAGACCACTGCGAACTGCATACAGAATAATAAGAATTTTGCAAAATTTTCATGATCAGAGGTAATCTCTGAAAGGGACAGAGAAGAGTTGGATTGAAGGAAGAATGACTTCAAGTGTAGAACCATGGAAGCCAATGTCTGGACAGAAGAGATCTTGGGCTAAGAGAGCCAACCCACCCACAGGTGTGGAAAGGGTAGGTAGGCCTTTGCATGTGGAGAGGCTGGCCATCTGCCCAAGCACTTGGAGGGGGTGACTGTGGCCTGTTGTCCATGGAGAGTGTCACCACTCCAATTCTCAGGGTTTGGGGGAGCCTGCTGCCATCTCAATGCTCAGAGAGGGTGGGGCCTATATAACTCAGTGTTCAGGGAAAGCAGGTCTGTTGAGAAAGCACTTACAAGGAGTAGGACTACTGCTCTATCAGGCCCAGAGGACAAAAGATGAAGCCACTTTAATGGAGTTTGCCCTGCTGGGTTTCAGATTTCTTGGGGGACATGTGACCCTTGTTTTCCTTGTAATTTCTCCCTTCTGCAATGGAAATATTTATCCTATTCCTGTACTAACATTGAATATTGGAAGCAGATAACATTTTACTAAGTTTAACAGATCCACTGACTGAGGAATTTTGCCCTGACATATCATGCCCATTACTGATTCTAATGAGACTTTTTAATTAATATTGTTCTAAAATGGCTTAAATCTTTTAGGTTGCTGTGATGGAATGAATTTTGCATGTGTGAAGAACATATCTTTTTGGAGTCCAGGTGATATACCTTGGGGATGAATCTTGTCCCTCACCAAATGCATATTCAGGTACCCATCCTGGTCCTGTGGGTGTGAACTTATTTGCAAATTGGACTTTTAAAGATACTATTAGTTAATGTCTCACCAAACTGAATGAATGAGGGCTTTATTCCACTATGGTTGAACTCCTTATTAACAAAGGAAATGGACACAGGAATAGAAGCCATGAAGAGCAGCCAGAATGGAAGTCAGCAGAACCTGGAAGAGAAATGAGATATAGTTGCCTTGTGCATTGCCACTTGAGAGATAATACAAGAGATTTCAAAGATTGTCAGCCAGCCAGAAGAAAACAACCATGTGAGGAAGCAAACCTTCTATCCTCTGAAACCATGGGCCTCTGTGTTTAAGTTTTATGGTGTTAGGTTTAGCAGTTAGAAAACCAAAACTTCATCCTTACAATATGTTTGAGGAAACCAAGAAGCTGATTCAAAACTGTATGTAGAAATACAAAGGACCTAAAATAGAAAAGCATATTAAAGAACAAACCTCTAAATTGATACCACCAGATATCAAGATTTAATATAAAACCTAGAGTAATTAAACAGTGGTATTTTAGTAAAAAAGCAGAAAAATAGAAATCAGTTGCAATACATGACCACATGTATACAGCTGTCTTTTATCACATAGCCTCCATTATATCTAGTGGGAAATTGATGGGATTTGAAAATGCATGTTTCAAGCCCATTGAATATCCACAAGAAAAATGAGTAAGCATACTAATATAAATATAAAGTTGATCATAACAAGACAGAAGTTACTTTAACCACAAATGAAAAGAAAATTGGCAAAGTAGGAATCATTAAAATGAAGAACTTTTTAAAAAAATACATCAAGAAAGTGAAAAGATAATGGATAATTGCACATTACCCAGTTATCAATTAAGCTATTTACTTGAAAGAGCACTTCATGAAAAAGATTTCCAAATAACCTATAAACATATGAAGATGTGCTCTCCATCATTACTTATCAAAAATATGTAATTCACCCAACTAGATACCACTGCATGTCTGAGAGAACAGCTAAAATAAAAGGTGAAACTAAATGGAGAATTCTAAGTGTTGAAAAAGATGTGGAGCTCCTGTAACTCTCTTATACATTGCTGGCCAGACTTTTACCTGGTATAATCACATCTGAAGAATGTTTGGCACTTTCCTATAAAATCAAACAATATACCTATCCTAGGACTGAGACATTCTGATCTTTTACATATCTAACAGAAATGGGTGCTTATATGAATAAACATGCAGTATATTTGTAGGTTTTATTTGTATTAGGCAAAAACAATGAAAAAAACAAATTCCAATAACAGCATGGTGTTATGTAAAGCATGCTATATTAATACAATTGAAGTAATACAAAAGCTCTTTAACAGAAAAAATGTGCAAACACTGATACACAAAGCAACAAGGATAAATTTCACAGACATAATGTCAAGGGAAAGTAGTCAAGACATATGAAGAAATAGAGTATATTATATAATCCTACTTTTATTATGTTCAAACACATGCAAAAATAATTTAAAATGATAGAGGCCTGAAATGAGTTAAACTTTAAGGGATACTGACTGAGAAGTGGATCCAGGAATCCTTCTGAGCTAATGGTAATATTCTATATCCACACCTGCTTGGACATTTACTTAAGTAAAAACTCAAACAGTTATAAATTTTATATATGTGTGCTTTACTGAATAACATATACACATGCAAACAATGTGCATGCATGGACACACAATGCCAGAGGCTGGAAGAAATATTTCAACATTTTCAGCATGTAATATTATCTATGAAAAAGTCCTTCTACATATTAATAAAGAAAATACTATAAACACCCCATAGGTGAAGTGATAAATTATTGAACACAATTTGTAATGGTTTGGCAGTTTTATATAATTATGAATTCTAAAAACATATATATTGAATCACACTTGTAAACTGATCTGTTGATCTGACCATGATTAGGGCATTAACTGCCACATCAGTGGGACGTTGAGCCCCACCCCTCAGTGGGCATGGTCTCAAGTATAAAAGGCTAGACAAAAGGCAGCAGATTTGGAGAAGCAGATTTGAGAAGCAGTTCTGATGTTGGAGTGAGCCGTTGGCCTGATAGTCTACAGCTGGCCTTGTGGAGAGATGCAAAGCATAGAGAGCCTCATGGTCTACAGCTGAACTTGTGGAGGAAACAGAAGCTAAACCCAGAGAGAAACGCAGCCCCAGGAACAGAGGAACCCAGAAGTCTGAACCCTGGAGACATCAGCAGCTGTCTTGCTCCAACACATGAGCTTTGGTGAGGGAAGAAATTTATGCTTTGTGGCCTGGTAACTGTAAGCTTCTACCCCAAATAAATACCCTTTATAAAGACCGAACAATTTTTGGTATATTTCCAAAAGCACCCCTGTGGCTGACTAAAACACAATTCTTTGAAGAAAAATTATGACAGATGAAGACCTGACATCTGTTCATTTTCATTGATGATGCTCATTCTCATTGAGGCAAATGCAAATCAAGGTAAAATCTCATTTTCATCCTTCATATTTGCAGGGTTAAAATAAAATAAAAGTAAACATTGATATTATGTAGTGTTATAAAAAGTGTGGAAATAGCACCCAATACAATGTTCACAGGACTATAAATCAGTACAGCACTTTATGGAACATTTGTCTGAGAAATTTAACATTCAGGGTTCTGTGACTTGCATAAGGTTCCTTGCCTATGAGCAAACTTGTTAACTGCAGCACTATTTGCATTGCAATTCTATGGCAGTAGAAATAAATTATAGATTATCTAAATGCCCACAAATAAAATATCTATTTCATTGTAGTGTATCATTACATTTAAAATATTTTGAATATATTCAAAATAATCAGACCTGAATGCAGTATATGAAAGAATATTCATGGCATATTGTTGCCGGACAACTTGTAGAAAATTATGTAGACAGTAGAATTACAAGTTTTACAATAATCTGATTTTGAGAGAGAAAATAAGCTTTCTAAATCTCATTCTCTTCCTCTGCTCTCTTTCCCTCTCTTCCTCCCTCTTTCTGCACCCACCCACACTTCCACCCTGCAGAATTGGTAAGAAGGTGGCAATGGAAAAATAAGAATTTTATTTTTAATTTTCAGATTCGTATAGTGTTTGAAAAAATAATATGATATAAAATATGTCAAAAACTCTCATTTGGAAAAGCGCTCCAGATGGAGAAAGCAGCACAGACAATGATGTAGTGGTAGGAGAAAAGCAAGGCACGTGCAGTCAAACATCCCTCCGTGGCCCATTATCTTTCTCTTCACCCTTAGCCTGGTGGATCATGGGAGCACATCCCTCTCCTCATTAAAACCCAAATTATTGCAACTATCATATATTTTTCTCCCATTCATCAAATTTTACACTTCCAACCCATTATCATGACTATACACATGCCTTTTTGTGTTCCATCCTTTCAGGTTAAAGGTTGTGTTTAATTTTTTAGTTGACTCCCCGTTTGATTTGGGTGTGAGTACCTGAGTCCCTAATCCCTGAACATCCCAATTTCCTAATGATGGCAAACATCACCAGGGACTCCCATCTATTTTATTTATCTCCCTGCCTGTCTAGGTTAGTTCTATAGTCTTATTGTGACACGCAACTATGACTGCAGATTCTGAGAATCTACAATCTATAGACAAAAGTTGTATAATTTCACTTAAGGTGTGTTATGCTGAATGTCTTTTTCATGATCATGTCATCTGTATCCTTCCAGTTGATACAATGTTCCTAGGTGTCTCAGGATAAGTATTTAATGCTAATTGTGGACTTTTTCATTAGTACATCAAATTGCATATACAATATTGTATCAAGTAAGCAGATCAAACAATGCATTTCAAAAGGTCTTTTACAATATATAGCTAAAATTAACAGTATTTACCTCTTGGTATTGGGAATGTGGTTTTTTAAATAGTATTTTAAATGAGCATGTTTATTTAGGAAAAGAGAAAATATTAAAATTTTGGAAAACTAAGGAAATAGTGCAATATTTCTTCCAGAACAAATCCAGCATGATAAATAATCTCTTTTAAAATCTGAAGTTGTTTGATATAACACCTAGAAAACAACCATTGCTCTCAAAATGAGTTACATAAGTTATAATTAAGTAGAATTTAACTTGAAATGTATTTATTGTAAGGAAATAATAACTAGGATTCAGAAAGAAAACCATTACAACTACTCAAAAAATTTTATGAAAATAAAATTATGATTCATAAAACCTATGGATATACATTATATGAATTTACATAAATGTAGGTATAAACCATCAATGTAATTGAGTTCATTGTAGAAAAATTGAAATGAGTTATTATCAGTAAGGTAAAATAAATTCCAAATCTCATATCAACATTTGTAAATATTTTGCCTTTCTGTATTGTGTACTTCTTTAAGAGTTTTATTTTTCTAAGTAAATTGTCATAATTTAATATAATTTGTATTCCACTGGTATCGTTTATTATGTAAATATTTTATCTCATTAATGAAAGTTTTTGTAAACTTCATTTTAGTAAAATAACCTTTAAATTTTAGTGTATTGTTTTTAAATGGCATCTTGTTATTCCCAATAGTTAAAGAGCTTGTGATTAATATCACATTTATATTTACCTAATTTCATTACTAAGAGCATGAAAATTTTATTCAGCTGTATTTAAATTATTTTATTTAGTTTAAATTAATTTTCTCTTTAAAAACTTTTATACTTGTTGATTTCTTTAAATAAAGTATACAGTTATTGGATTTGAAAGAGGCACAGATGATAATAAGATGAAGAATATTTGTCAATATCTAAACTTTAAAGTTTCAACTGTATCTTAACTCCTCATAATGATGCACTGTGTGTAGAGGGACTGGGAGGGGGTTTGAATAAGTAGGTGCTGTCAAAAGATCCCAGGGTTCTCATTAGGCAATCACCCATTTCATCTCATGCAGTAGCGCCATCTGCCCATTGCTCACATGGAGATGGATAAAATACACAACCACATCCTAACACTAGAATGGCTCATTTTTATTCCATAGATGTATCTTCTTTCCAACCAGTTTGACAGAATATTCAAGAGTCAATGAAATGCACAAATAACCACTTTATGATTTTGTTTGTATCATGAAAAACATAATGTGTGCTTATTTGCCCACAGGTATGAATTAAGGAGAGAAATGCACTGTAGTAAATAACAACCTGGACAGAAAAAAATTTAAAACTTAGGACTAAATAGTCTTAAAATAACAATGAAATAGCAATACGACCAAAGTGAACTGACCATTCCTCCCTTCATTTGTATGGGTGGAGTTCCACAAGACTTAGTATGACAGGAAAAGGGAAAATGGTTATTATAGCAACCTAGCCATCCACATTGTGTGATTTCCTCTCCCCCAAAACTCTACACACCATAAAGCCTGAAATCTTAAGTTCTTTCTTAAACTCTTAAATTAAGTTTTACTTTTGGCATTGTTTAGATTTATTCAAAGTTACAAAGATAGTACACAGATTTCCTTTATTCACCAGCTTCTCCTATTGTCATCAGCTTACATTATTGTGGTGAAAGTGTCACAACAAAGAAATCAATACTTTGCATTACTTTCAACCAAATTCTAGAACTTATTTGGATTTTATATTTTTTCCTTAAGTATACATAAGACCTTATCTTGTTCTGGGTTTCAATCTAATTTTCTAAATCACAATTAGTTGTCTTGTTTTCTTAGTCTCCTTCAGTCTGTGAAAATCTTCCAGTCTTTCATTGTTTTCATGACCTTGACAGTTTTGAAGAGTACTGGTCAGATATCATGCAAATATTCATAAATTTAGGTTAGTCATATGCTTTTCTAATGGTTAGAATGAGGTTGTAGCTTGTGGGGTAGAATAAAACAAAGGCATATTTCCCTTCTCATTATATCATATCAGGAGTACATGCTATCAACATATCACAGATAATGATAAAATGATTACCTGGCTAAGTTTGTGGTTGCCAGATTTCTATACTGTAAAGTTACTGTTTCCCACCACTCTATACTCCATTGGTTTGAAAATGTCACAGTGTGCAGGCCACTCTCATGGTAGGAGAGTTTAAGTTCCACAACTTTGAGTGGAGAGTAATTCCATAACTCTTTTTACTTCTGTAGATTTCTTCCATATCCTCCATTTCTTATATTATTTGTTTTTATATATACAGGATGGATATTTACTTCACACTTTGGTTTTAATCCAATACTATATTATTTATATTGTGCTTGAAATTTCTTGGCTTGGTCATTCTAATTTTTCTCAGGTTGGCTTATGGGTGCTTTTGACATATCTCAATCTTGTCATTTTTTTTCAGCCCTATCTTACTTTTTGACACTACAAAATGTTCCAGGCTCAATTTGTATTCCCTGCCCCAATCCTATGATCAGCCATTCCACCAAGAATACCTGCTTCTTTTTACTAGAGAATGGTCTTTAGAAACCAAGTTCTCAGCACTGTGTGTGCTCCTTGCTTTTGTAATGTCATTTCTTCTAGGCCTTCTCAGCAGACAGAGTTAGGCAATATATGA
>PVKH010005392.1:0-22030 GCA_004027955.1 Chaetophractus vellerosus | reverse complement strand
TTCTCTGTCTTTGCTTTGCCATCCTCTCAGAAACGTTTGACGCAGCTTTGTGAAATATTCTTTTCTCGGTTTCCATGACATTGAGCAATCCTGAATCTCCAGTTGCCTAATTAGTGGTCTCTTCTCTCCTCCTTTGCATTGCCTTCTTCCTCTCCTGTCCTATCTAATGTTTTCAGATGCCCTCCCCACATTGCTTTGTTTTGGAGTCTTCTTTTTTCTGTATTTGGTGCCCTTATCTATTCTAGTGACTTTATATATCTTATTCTCAATGACTTCCAAGTATATATCTATTGCCCAAACCTAGCCCCTGATATAACTTACATATCTAACTGCCCCTCTCATAATATTTCCTTAAAAGTGTAATGAGACTCCCCAACTTAATATTTTTGAGATGGAGCTCTTAATTCCCACCACTCCATCCAAAATCCTTGTTCGTTCTCACATTTAAGTCAAAGTCATCATCATTACAATATTTTATTTAAGCAAAAACTCGGCATCATTCTTGATTTCTCTCTCTTAGGTAATGTTCCACAGTTAATCAATTGCCAAGTTTTATCATTTCCATGTTCAAAGTATATTCAGACTCCATCCATCTCCAACACCAACATATTCGTCTTATATTTGCTTGTCTTTTCCCACCTAACTCATCTGCCTGCTTCTACTCTTATTCCTCTTGCTCCTCTAAAATGCATTGCCAACACAACAGGCAGTGCAATAATTTAAAAATACAAATCCCATTGCAGACCATGATCCTTTCCTTGCATGAAAACATCCAGTGATTCTCCTTTGCCTTAGAATAAAACACATTTTCTTTCTTTGGCTTCAAAGGTCCAACATGGTCCATCTGTGACCTCAGTCTCCAACCTCAACTTATTTCATGTTCTTTCTGTCCTTAACTTGCTCCAGAAATGTATCTCTTGACCTCTTTCAGTTGCTCACATTTGCAGCCTCATTCCTGTCCCGAAGACTTGGCTCTTTTCCTGTTACTCCAGTGGGAAATGTACTTTTCTGACCTTTCCCCTTGATTTGTTTCTTACCTTTCATACTTTAGCACAAATATCATTTTCTAAGAAAGACCTTTCCTAATCACTTTATCTAAAGTTGCTGCCTTCCCCAGTAATCTTATCACATTGCTCTTTGTATTTCCTCCATAATACTTATCAAATCTGAATTTGTCTTTGGTATGTAGTTTTTAATTTCCATTTAATCTGTCTCTTCCTACTAAAGTGTAGCCTCTATGAGAACAGAGACCATTTCTAATTCATTCATTCTTGCACCCCATTTCTTAGAATTTACCTTAGTAAAACCCTAGGTGTCAAGTAGACAGTAGAGATAGGAAGCATTTCCATCATCGCAGAAAATTCCTTTAACATTAGTCTAGAGAGAGGAAATAGGCTGTTGAGAGACAATTCCCCTTGGGGCTGTCATATTCCTGTATGTCTTGTGCTCAGAAGCAATGCCTGGCCTTTCAAGTATGTTTGTACAATGAAATCCTTGCACGATAGACATCCTGTCTCCCTCCAGAGCAAAGGAAAGATTTGTTTACTGTACAATATAGTAAAGAAAATCTAATCCTCTTTCTTGAAGGTCAGGCAAGTTTACCTGCAGCCCATTATAAAAGATTTGGGCTCTGTCTCCCCAGCCCACTGTGTGAGCATTTACCTTGCCCCGCCCCATTATCCACAGGGGACTCACGGGCAAGGGGAACCTATGTGAGCATGGAGTTCGTGCTGCCAGCAGTGTAATTAGTAACAAAATCCTTTGCCTTTGACCCAGAAGTCTTGAGTCCTTTTCCAGAATCAATAAAACTGATAGAACAACCCGTTAGCTTGCAAGTAGGGTATATTTCATGGTTCTTAACAGGTGTTGGCATACAAGTTCAAAAAACTACACATTTAAATTGTATAAAACATTATGAGGTCTATATTAGCTTGCCAATATTCTCCCTTCCTTCATGTCCCAAATGAATTTTTTTCTAAGAACATATATTAATCTATATATTTTGGAATATATATCAAGGAAGACAATAGCCTACTTAGGCAAAACTGCTGCAGTCTACAAAAAAACTAAATTTCAGCAATGTGAAAAGGTTTTAAAAATATTTCTCTACTGGTTTTGCATTGGTGTCAAAAAAAGTCCCAGTCCCTCATTTTATTACATACTTCACATGAAAGCAAAGTAACATATGCTATGGTTAGTGATTTTAAGTAGATTTTCATACATGCATGCATATATATACACATATATAAATATAATTCCTATTTCAAAATTAATTGCTTTGAAAGCAATTGATGCTTATGTATATTTTCAAATTGCCCTTTAAAAATAAGCATCTGTTTTATGATAACACTATATTTTCACAACCAAATAAATTATGGCTTTCACTCATGGATTCAAAGAAAACTTAAATATAGTAATAGCTAAGTAGGAATCCTTGAGCAACTGAACCTCAATAAATATAGCTCTCATTATTGACTATTCCACAGGACTTGATTATATATATGGATATATATGTGTGTGTATATACACACACATACTCAGGCTAATAATAAAATTTTTTTAGGTTCAGAATTTAAGGAACAATTTATTCTAATCCTCTCAGTTCTAATTCACAAGATAACTCCAACTTAAAACTCTCACTCCTCCTATAAGAATAAATTACTGCTTTTGCACTTCTCTAACAATGTATTATCTATACCTTGTATCAATTAGATTTAGGTTTGCCTTCCAATCATAAAGAAACAACCAAACAAGCATAAATTGGATAAATTAGCTTAAGCAATATGCAAGTTTATTTCTTTCCATGATGATTACTCTGTAATCACCAGGGACTCAATTGTTTACCATTTACCATTTGCAGCACTTGGCTTTCTTCTCATGATCCAAGATGGCCTCTGGAACTCTGCTTCTCCTGTATCCATTCTAAGGTATCAACAGGGGGAAGGGATCTGTACGAGATTGTAAAGTGCTGTCCCCCTGCCATTCTTATCTACCCTGAACCACAGAATATGATCTTATTTGACAATGGGGTCTTTGCAGATACAAGTAGTTAAGACAAGGTCATACTGGATTAGGGTGGGCTCCAATCTAATAACTGGTTTCTTTATAAGAAGAGAAAACAGAGACACAAACACATGCACTGGGAGGAGAGATTGGAATTACGCTGCCTCAAGCCAAGCCAAGGAATGTCAGTGACTGCTGGGCACCACCAGATGCTAGGAACAAGCAAGGAAGAATATTTCCCCAGAGCCTTTGGAGGGAGTGTGGTCCTGCCCATACCTCATTTTCAGGTTTCTAGCCTCAAGGACTGTGGGAGAATAAATTCCTGTTGTTTTAAGCTCTACAGTTTGAGGTACTTTGTTACAGCATCACTAGGAAACATACAGGGTCAGCTCCTTTTACTAGACTTTCATGCAATTGCATCAGAACACTTTTGCTTATACTGCCTTAGCGAGAGTTTGGTCACATGGATACTTTCGCTACAATGGCAACCGGGAAGATATTATTCTGGGAGGTAGTGTTTTCAGCTAAAAGTTGGGTTCTGTTACTCCAGATGGGAAAAAAAATGATTGCTGGTTAAGGGGTTATCAATTTCAACCACATACTTCTACATAATTCTTATGTTATCCTGCCTGATCATAATTTTCTTTAACATAAGTACTGTACTGTATTATCATCACTAGAAAACTATGCAGCCTTGGCAGGCAAGAATTCTATAATATTTATTCTACTTAACAGCACTTAATAGCAGCCCTGTCATATAATGAATCTCCAATAAATACATTTTTGTTTTAATAATATTTATCAAATAAGCCTAGTATATCCCAATTAAAAAATAATTTTAGATTGTCTTTTGTAAACTATATAATTCTCACGACAAAAGACACTGAGAGTTCATTCATGTTGTCACAAGTATCAGAACTTGATTCTTTGTTATGGCTGAATAATATTCCATTGTGTGTATATACCATATTTTTTTATCCATTCATTGGTTGATGGACACTTGTGTTGCTTCCATCTGTTAACAATTGCAAAGAATGCCACTACAAATATCGGTATAAAAATATCTGTTTAAGTCAAGACATCATGTTGAATGAAATAAGCCAGACACAAAGGGACAAATATTGTATGATCTCACTGATATGAAATAATAAGAATAAGCAAATTCATAGAGTTACAATCTATAATACAGGTCACCAGAGGATGGGGGGGTAGTAGGGAATAGGGAGTTAAGACTTAAAATGTATAGAATTTTTATTTGGGATGATGGAAACGTTTTGGTTATGGATAGTGGAACATTGTGAACATAATTAGCAACACTGAATTATATACTTGAATGTTGTCAAAAGGGGAAATGTTAGCTTGCATATATATTATTAGAATAAAAATTTTACAAAAATCCAAGGAACTGCACAACCCAAACAGTGAAACTAATGTCAGAGCATGGGCTATAGTTAATAGTACAATTATAAAAACGTTCCTTCATCAGTTGTAACAAATGCACCACATCAAAGCAAGGTGTTAATAATAGGGTGCTATATGGTAACCCTGTATTTTATGCATGATTTTTCTGTAAACCCACAACTTCTTTAACAAAAAATTCTATGAAAGTACATTTTACTTTAAGCTCTTTGAACATATCTCAATCTCAGGGAAATCATTTACTAGACCCTTGAAATAAATTTTGAGTTTAAACATAGAATTTATATTAGCCATATTCCTGAGTTAGCTCAGTAACTCGAAAAATGTTTATATAGCTTTTTAACTTGCAAGACATTGTATCAGGTTTTTGGCTTATAAAGATAAATAAGGTGATCACTGTTCTCAGAACAAACAATCTAGTGAACAACAATTGTGTGCCAAGATGTCATTGCTTATTATTTAGTTGTATATACGGCATGGGTTTTCAATAACTTCACATTTTGATGTGAGTAATTTTCTTTTGTAATATTTTCCTTTGATTGCCACCATAGCAAAATGAATGACCCTTTGGGCAGAGAGAGAAAGAGACAATTAATCCAACCTTTTTGAAAAATCCATTCTAGGGTAGAACTGAGATAAATAGATAGAGTTTAATTATAAAGTAAAGATTTCTTTAAAAGACTCTTTTACCTTATAATTTCTTCTGTGAGCTTGTTAAATTTCTTTTTATCACAAGGTAAGATTTCTCCCAAAAAGATATTCTTTAATGTCTAATATAATCTATTTAAAAATCCTTCTTCACTTTATATAAAACTATTATCCCTTTTTCAGGTTAGTATTAACATTACAATTTTTCCAAACTGCTTAATGGATTTTTTCCTATTGAAAACAAATTTACTCACACTGTTGAGGTGCTAAATTAATTGTCTCATTGTGGATTTCATTCCAATCCATATTAATTAATAATCTTATGTAGTTTGTGCTGTGTTGTGCCACCCAGATTCTAAGACACACATTCCTTCAGCTGCTTAGAGCATTGCCTTCTGTATTAGTCAGGGCTCTCCAGGGAAATAGAACCAACAGGATCTTTGTAAATATTATGAGATTTATTATAGGAATTGGCTCATATGACCAAGGGTTGGCCAGTCCAAAATCTGCAGGGCAGGGCACATATTGGGAACGCTGATGAAGATTTTGATGAATTCCCAAAGTGACTGACTGGCTAAAGTAGAAATAGAAATTATTCTTTCTGACTGCTGAAATCATCAGTTCTTCCTATAAGGCCTTCCACTGATAGGCAATCTCCTTTGTTGATTATAGATGTAATCAGCCATAAATGCAATCAACTGACTAATAATTTAAATCCATGAAACATCTTCACAGTAACAATCAAACCAGTACCAGACAATTAGACACTATAACCTATCCAAGTTGACACATGAACTTAACCATCACACCTGCCTATGGCTTCCAGCTGAGTTCGTACTTAGGATTTCTCTTAGCTGAAGGAAGTGGCTTCATGGAGATAATATGTACTCCCAAAAGGTAGTCCACGTGGGATGGCTGCATGATACAAGGGGTTCAAAGGCCTGGCCCTCTTGATTTGAATTCAGATATCTTTCAAAGACCATACCAACTCCAGAGCTTTCCAAGGGATTAGATAGGGCCTCTACTATAACTGTCGCACTGCAATGCAAAGCTTTCAAGACTGTTGAAATGAGATGGAGTGCAGTTCAAAGGAATGCTTTGGTGGAGGCTGTGTTTTGAGTACTTGAAAAGTTTGGGACAATTAGTAATTATAGGACTTTGGAATTTTATGCGTTGTGCTGAGTACTATTGATGCATTAGAGAAAGAAAATAAAATGCTGAGGAGGACTACTTATCCCTTTTGGCCCGAGTGTGAATTTCACATAACTTCCTTAGAAACAGGGAATAAAGTCTCACATCCTGGAATTGAATGGCAGAAATATTTGAGGAACAGGCCCAAAATTTAATTATAAAGGTATCAGGGCTCCAGAGAAGGTTAAATTCTCAACCTCAGAAAGTCTGCTATGCAAGGATAGCAGATTGAATAACAAGGAGATCCTGAGATTGAAATGGAAGACAACTGGTTGATGCACTAAAAAGTTTTGAATCCGTTGTTATTGCTAAATGTTCTGTATCTATAGAAATGGCCTACTCCTCCCTGTTAAAGTCTAGCTCTGCTTCTTTCATTATCAATGAAGCAAAGGTCCATGCATTACCCTGACATCTCCATCCATTGGTCAGGATCTAACTCCACCTCCTTCCAAGTCACCAAACAAATAAGTAAGGGTAAATCATAGGATACTTCAGCTGGAGATGTGTTGGACCTCCTAAAGAAGAAAGAAGACTCTATCCTGAAGAAGCTGTAGGTACTAGCCACCATATACTAGTGGCTGCCTACAGATATGTGTGAGGCTGGATCCTGAGGGGCTGAATTAATAGGGAGGGAGAAGTACATAAAGTTGGATAAGGGAGAGTTAATTGATAAGGGAAGATGCTTCCATGGTATAGGATTTAACCACCTGTCTAGAACACTGAAAGATGGTGCTAACATGCTGCTACATTGGCTGTTGAAACCTTGGAAAAAGCAATGATCCATGCTAAATAGAAATGTCAGACTTCTGTGTCAGATGGTGAAGTAAGGAACAAAATGCTCAGATAAGTGGGCCTATTAGAAGAGATAGACTATGAAAGGCTGGAAAGCCCACCAGCTGTTTGTCTATGCTCTGAGGGATGGAACAGAGGACACTCCACATATCAAAGCCATGAGGAGTGTGCTGGTGAGAGGGCCTTAAGCATTGTTGAGAAGCTCAGTGGTGACCTTACTCCTGTGCTGGAGCTGAATGTAAGAGATGTTGTTATAGAACTGGGCTCCTTAATGGCAATGGGAATAAGAGAAAAAAGAGGGCAGAGCTTAACCATCAAAATCAAGTTAGGTGCACTTATAATCAAAAAGGTCAGGAGCGAGGGGAGCTTGACTAACAGAGATCTATGAAAATACTTATTAGAACAAAGGGCCAGAAAAATGACAAGCATGTTGGATGTCTTGGCAGGATACATTCATTCCAATCTCAGAAGAGTTGCAGCCATTACCTACTCTCCAGTTCATTGGACTTGTCCAGGACAACTAACAAAAGGATGAGATGGAAAATACCCATCCCAAAAGAACAGAGAGTATCTACAACTGAAAACAAGACAGCTTCATCCATCTGCCCTATGAGATCTAAGCCCCCTCTTAATCGGAAGCAGAGTGGGCATAAGCATCCCCAAATCCTCAAGATTGAGGAATGAGCACACATAAGGGGGAATATGCAACTATGGACCAAAGTAGACTTATTATTATTCTAGTAATGGAAGAACTTGTAACAATGATATGAAGACAGTAGTCACCGGAGGTTATGAGGGTAGGGAGAGGGAAGAATAGATGTAACATGGGGCATTTTTGGGACACTGGGATTGTTCTGCATGATATTGTAATGATGGCTACAGGCCATTATACATTTTGTCAAAACCTATAAAATTTTGTGGTGCAAAATGTAAGCCATAATGTAAACTACAGACCATGGTTAGTAGCAATGCTTCAATATTTGTTCATCAATTGTAACAAATGTACCACGTTAATTGTGATGGTTAGACTAACGTGTCAACTCGGCCAGGTAATTGTGCCCTGTTGTTTGGTCAAGCAAGCACTGGGATAATTGTAATACAAGGACATTTATGGGCTTTGTTCATCAGTGACTTTACTGCATAGATGGCTGATTACATCTGCATTAACCAGGGAGATTGCTGTCAGTAACAAATGATGCTTTCTCCAATCAGTCAAATGCCTTAAAAGGGGAAGCGATTTCAGCATTCAGAGAGAATTTCCCAGCTTGTCTTTGGACAGCCAATTTCTCCCAGAAGCTCATCAAGGACCTTCATTGGACTTTCATTGGAGCCCCTGGTTTTCAGCCTGCCTGTGGAACCTGGACTTGTGCATACCCACAGTCACGTGACGGACTCTTATAAAAACCTCATACTATTTACAGATATCTCCTGTTGATTCTGTTTCCCTAGAGAACCCTGACTAATACACTAATGAGAGATGTTTTTAATGGGGAAGGTGTGAGAGGAGGAGGAGGTGGGGTATATGGGAATAACCTTTATTTTCGATATAACTTTTATGTAATCTAAAACTTCTTTAAAAATTGTGAAAAAATGATAAATTCATTCCAGAAAGGATGAAATAAACCATATGATGACTCAGAAATCCAACGCATCATTGAAATTTTTAAGTTCAGTTGTCTGGGATGTGCTGAGATAATCACTGCAGTGTAAAGGAAAAATTGCTGCATCTCACACCCTCAACTCTAAGAAAAAAAGCAAAATGACTAGTAGGCATCTTTGAGTTTTAGAGGTAGTATATTTCATAATTTGGAAATATTCCTCTGACTCATGTAGCCAGTGTCAGATGAGGCTACCATTTCCAGAGAAGGAAAGGGCTCTGCAGCAGGTCCAAGTTGCAGTACTGGCAGACCTGCCATTTGGGCAGACCTTGTGGTATTAGATGTATATGTGGTGGAAAAGTATCATGTGGAACTGTTATCAAGTGCCTATCAAGGGTTAGGGTTAACTTTAGGGTTAGATTTAGGGATGATGGTTTCTGGAGGTAACGGCCTGAAATTTTCATTGGAGAATTATGCACCTTTCAAATTCTAGTTTGCTATTGGGTGTTAGCAGAAATGAAGCAAGTAACCATGTGACATCAATTGGACATGTGCCCAGAACTGCCCATAATTAGTTGGGTTCTGTCATATTCATGAAGTTATAAGATCATACAGGTTCAGCAGAAAATTATGATACATGTAAAGTGATAAATCCTGGATTATGTACAAGTTATACGATAGGTATGGATAAGCTGTATGAGCAAATATCACAGGTGTTCACATCTTCCACCGCTATTGCATAGGAGCCTCTCCCTTAGTTAAGCTTGTAAGATGTAGAAAATGCTTTGGTTGGTTAGGGGTCTTAAATGATCAAGATTGCATGCCAAGGACAAGGAGATCTTGTGAAGTAAGGTGGAACCACCAATGGGAGTGGGCATAAAGTTTGAAGGTCTGATATTTCATGTCAATTCTTACCGAAGAGCATCCATTGGAGAAGTAGCTCTCACAACACAGACAGAAGGACCTGGCCACATTATGTCAGTCAGCTCTAATGTTTTCCACTCAAGTGCTGGCACGGTTGGCACATGAATGGACTAAACTTTGTGGTAGATATAGAGATGGTACATGGGCTTCTACTCACCAAGGCTTATCTAGGTGATTCTCTATTGAATGTTTAATCAGCCCACAACAGAGATCAATGCTGAGTCCTTGGTGAAACACTAATCTTTCAAGAAGACCAACAAGCCATTTGTGGCAAGTTGATTACAATGTATTTGTTTCACCCCAAAAGAGGCATCAATCACTCTTGACTGGAATAAACATATTTTAAGCATGGGTTTGTCTTTTTTGTTCTTGAAGCCAGAAACAGCACCATTCTCTGATAGCTTCCAGAGTATTTGATCCACTGACAGGATTCTACTTAATATTGCTTTGGATCAAGGGATGAAATTGCAGTATGGGGGTTTGACAGAGGACAAGTCAACACGGGATCCACTGGTTCTATTACCTATCACACTAGTCAGAAGATGGAGTCTGGAACATATTTTTGAAGATTCAGATACTCCCTGTTAATGGGGGTGTTTTCCTTCAGAATACAATTACATGGTACTATATATATCTTTGTTAGGTAGAATACAATGGGTCTGTGAAATCAAGAGTGGAAGTAGTGCTTATTATCACTCACAGTGACCCACTTGGATAACCTGCATGTCACAGCCACATACCTCTAAGATTTGTGGGATGAAAACATTTTCATCCTGTGGGACAAAAAGCTTGTGCTAGTTGACAAAAGAGAGCACCATTGATCCTTAAGTAATAACTGTCACTCATCCCTTTGAGTTTCCTGTGCCAAGTGACCAGCGGGCAAGGAAAAGTATCATCACTCTTCAGGGGTTAATAACTCTGATTACTATCCTCTTAGGTAATTAGGTATGGCTTCTATTAGATAATACAGGCAGGAAGAATATTCTTAGCACCCAGATGGTCCACTGCACCTTCTCTTGGGAACCCCCTTCTCGATTATGAGAGTAAATGGAGATGCCCTTCCCTGAAAAGGGATTGGCCAATGGTGGCTCTGAAACTCTCTGGATTGAAGGTCTGAATTTCACCAGGAAAGCTAAGTAGACCAGAAATATTGCTAGCCAATAATGAGAGGGAATCTAGAATGGAGAGTATAGGAGGAAGATGATATCAGTTGCAGCCCTGAGACCAATAGAATAAAGATTACCCTTTATCTTGTAATTTTCTTCAGTAAAAGAGAAAAATTTGAATCATGGAGGAAATAGTTCCTGATAATATCAACATATTTATGAAGCAAGTAGCTACAAACAGTGCAAGGGGTGGACTGTGGTGGATGATGAGTTACATTGCCCAGATCACTCCATCAGACCAAAACACTCACTCATTCCCCCAGCTGCTGAGTGATGACTGCCCAAAGTTCAAAGCTGAATTCCTCCTGAGGACTTGCCCTCAACCAAAGGCAGCTATCTTATCTGAGCCTACATCCCATGACCAGCCAATGAGAGGATCAAAGTTCTGGCTCCTTTTGTCAATGGAATACAACACTAAAGGTCCATTGGAGTTTTATGGCTCCCTGTGAGCTCAGTTGAAGCTTTCGTTGTGACTGAATTTCAGTTTAATTTATCACTTTGTCTAATCTGGGTGTTTTCACTCCCTCCTAAGAATTTTCTCTAATAAAATTCTTCCATGCAAATGTCCATTTCAGAGTGTTTTAGTTTCCCAGCTGCTAATACAAATATCGTGCAATGGGATGGCTTAACAGGAATTTATTGGATCATGGTTTAAAGGCTAGGAGAAGTACAAAATTGAGGCACCATCAAGGTGATGCTTTCTCCCAGAGGACTGCGGCACCCTGGTGCTGGCTAACAACAATCCTTTGTCCTTGGGTTTTCTGTCACATTGCAGTGCACATGGCAGCATCTTCTCCTTTCTCTTCCAGGTTCTGTTGACATTAAGCTTCTTGCTCCTCCTGTGGCTTCTCTTCTGTGTCCAATTTCCTTTGCTTATAAGGTCTTCAGCCATAATGGATTATGACCCACCCTCATTCAGTTTGGGCATACCTTAACTAATAGCGTCTTCTGAGGACATATTTACAAATGGGTTTACACCCACAGGACCAGGGTTTGGGACTTGAACATCCCTTTTGTATGGAATATGACTCAATCTCCTACAGTAAACCTCAGTACCAAAAAGACATACTCTTCCCACATGCAATTCCACCAAAATATCCTAAAAGCTTAAGTTCTTTCAGTAACAATGCTAACCATAAATTCTCATCAAAATCAGTTAAAGGTGTTATATGTCCTGGGGCAAAATTCCTCTCCATTCCTGGACCGTTGTTTTAAAATCTAGAAAACAAGTTATCTGCTCCCAATATACCATAGTAGGACAGGCAAGAATAGGTATTCTTCCAGAAAGGAGAAATGGGCAGGAAAACAGGGATCACGAGTCCCAAACTAGTCTGAAACCCAATGGGTCAAACTAAATAGGTTTCACGTTCTGATAGCCATCTAAGGGTCAATGTTTTGTTCTCCGTGTCTCATAGAGTGGAAGCCCCTCCTCTTTCAAGCACTTGTGCAGTGGCCAGGCTCTCTCTGAACACTAGGGCAAAAATCACACCCTTTCAGTATGTCAGGATTGTGTGATGGCTAGGATCTCAGCAAAAGCAGGGACACAGTTCTAATGTAATGTCCTGAAGATCCTTCCTATATTTTTTCCCTAAGAATTTTATAGTTTTGGTTTTTGATGCATTTTGAGTTGAATTTTGAACATGGTGTGAGATAAGGGTACACTTTCTTTCTTTTGCATTTGGATATCTTTTTCCCAGTACCATTTCTTGAAGAGACTGTTCACTCCCAATAGAGTAGACTTGACACTCTTGTAGAAATGTTAACCATAAATGTCAGGGTTTATATTTGAACTTTCAGTTCAATTTCATTGGTCTAGATACCTATCCTTGTTCCAGTACCAAGCTGTTTTATTTACTGTAGCTTTGTAATAAGTTTTAAAATCAGAAAGTTTGAGCCCTCCAACTTCATTCTTCTTTGTCAAGGGGCCTTTGGCTATTCAGGGTCCCTTACCCTTCCATGTAAATTTGATGATTGACTTTTCTATTTGTGCAAGGAGGGCTGTTGGAATTTTGATTGGGATTGCATAAAATTTGTAAATCTCTTTGGGTAGAATTTACATTTTAACAATATTTAGTCTTCCAATCCATGAACACAGAATGCACTTCCATTTATTTAGGTATTCTTTGATTTCTTTTAGCATTATTTTGTAGTTATCTGTATACAAGTCCTTTACATCCTTGGTAAGAGTTATTTCTAGATATTTGATTATTTTTGTATACTTTCTTGATTTCCTCTTCAGGTTTTTCATTGCTAGTATATAGAAACACTACTGATTTGTACTTTGTCTATTTGTCAAATTTGTTTATTGACTTTAGTATCTTTTTCATGGATTTTTCAGGATTTTCTGTTGTGGCTGTTTGAGATTATTTATGAATTCCAAAAAGAGAGATTATGTTTGTAAACTGGTCTGTTCCTCTGGGCATGATAACCCTTTGATAGTATTAGATTCATCTGAGATGTGTGATTAAATTATGATTATGTTAAGGTTAAGGCTTTGATTCAATCATGACATTAAAGTGTGACTCAATGTTAAGTCCTAGCCCCTTAGGTTGGCTGATAAAACAGACTTTCACATGAAAGTAGACACACAGAGAAGAGGAACACAGAGGAAGAGAGGAAGAGAGGCAGCTCATTAGACATGGCAGAGGCCCTGAGAAGGGAGACAAGCTTGATAGTCTACAGCTAAGCTTGTGACGAGACCAGAGCAGCTGAGCCCAGAAAGAAACACGTTTCAGGAAAAGAGACAAGCCTTATGCCAGCCTACAGCTGAGATCATAAGAAACTGAGACCATGGAGCGTTAAGAAGAAGAACGAAGGCTGAACCCTCGCAGACATTACCCGCCATCTTGCTTTGACACTGCCAATGACTTTGGGGGAGAAAGTACCGCTTATGGTGCCTTGAATTGGACTCTTTAGGGTCTTATGACTGTAAGGTTCTACCTAAAATAAATACCCTTTATAAAAGCCAATGGAGTTCTGATACTTTGCATCAGCACCCCTTTGGCTAACTAATATATCTGTATATAGGATCATGTCATCTGCAAGTACAGCAAATTTTACTTCTTCCTTTCCAGTTTGGATGTCTTTTATTTCATTTTTTGGCCTAATTGCTCTGGTTAGAACTTCCAGTACAATGCTGAATAATTGTGGTGACAGTTGGCATCCTTATTTTGTTCCTGATTTTAAAACTTTCAATCTTTCACCATTGAGTATGATGTTAGTGGTGGTTTTCTCATATATGTCCTTTATCATATGGAGGAAGTTTCTTTCTATTCTTAGTGTTCTTATCAAAAAGAAATATTAAATTTTGTCAAATGCTTTTTCTGCGTCAATTGAGATGTTGAGGTTTTTTTTTTTCCTTCATTCTGTTGGTTTACTGTATTACATTAATTTAATTCCTTATGTTGAACCACATGTGAATAGAAATTTCACAGATCCTTCCTGGATAACTTCATATAAATCCCACTTGATCATGATATGTAATTCTTTTAATCTGCTGTTGGAATTTATGTCTTAGTATTTTGTTGAGGATTTTTGGATTTATATCCATAAGGGATATTGGTCTGTAATTTTCTTCTTTTTGTGATCTTTACCTGACTTTGGTATTAGGGTGATTTTGGTCTTATGGAATGAGTTAGGAGTGTTCCTTCCTCTTCAATATTTTGTAAGAGTGAGTAGAATTGCTGTTCATTCTTCTTGGATTGTTTGGCAAAATTCACCTGTGAAGCCATCTGTTCCTGAGATTTTCTTTGTTGGAAGGATTTTGATGACTGATTTGATCTCCTTATTAATTTTTGGTCTGTGGAGATCTTCTATTTCTTCTTGAACCAGTGTTGGTTTTGTTTCTAGGAATTTGTCCACTTTATCTAGTTTATCTAATTTGTTGGTTTATAATTGTCGATATTATCTTTTTTTGTGGGGTAAATAGCAATGTTCCACCTTTCATTTCTGATTTTAGTTATTTATGTCCTCTCTCTCCTTTTTCTTTTAATTTTGGTCTATTTTATTGATCTTTTCAAAGAGCCAACTTTTAGTTTTGTCAAGTCTCTCTATTGTCTTTTTTTATTCTCTATTTCATTTGTCTCCACTGTAATAATTGTTATTTTCTTCCTTCTGGAAACTTTGGATTTAGATTCTCTAGTTGTGAGATTAATTCTCTGATTTGAGATCTTTCTTCCTTTTTAATGAAAGCATGTAGAGGTATAAATTTCCCTCTCACCACCGCCTTTACTGCATCTCATAAGTTTTGGTATGTTGTATTTTCATTTCATTTACTTCAAGATATTTCCTAGTTTCCTTTGCGACTTCTTCTTAGACCCATTTATTGTTTATGAGTGCATTGTTATTTACATATATTTATTTAATTTTCCAGTTCTCTGTCTGTTATTGATTTCTAGCTTCATTCTGTTTTGTTTGGGGAAGATACATTGTATGACTTCAATATTTTTGAATTTACTGAGACTTGTTTTGTGGCCTAACATGTGGTCTGTTGTGGAGAATAATCCATGCACACTAGAGAAAAATGTCTATTCTGCTGCTATTGGGTGAAGTGTTCTATATATGTTTGTTAAGTCTGGTTGGTATATATTATCATTTAAGTCTTCTATTTCCTTACTAAGCTTCTGTCTAGATGTTATATCCATTATTATTATTATTATTATTATTATTATTTTAGAGAGAAACTATAGCCAGGTTTATTTCTCAACCCATGATTAATTAAAAACATAATAGTGAAAAAGAACAGGATCGTTTAAAAAAGTATTACAAGAATTCCATGCAAAGTATTGATTTATCAGAAGACTACAGAATATTGGCACATTGTTATAATTTGCACATAATAAATGTAATTCATACACATATAAACTTCCTTTATATATTAGAAAGGAGACCAAAATCAGTGCAAAACTATTCTAAAACTGAATTTCACATTAATTCAAGTATCACTCATCACTTGCCAAAGTCAGGTACTGTTAAGCAATGTACAAAAGTGATGGTTTGAACTTATATCAAATTTTCTTGAAGGGACAATTTTCAAGTGCTATATTAGTACAATTTTTAAGCATCATTTTAAAGAATTATAGATCAAAATCTATTTCAAAAATTAACACTAGCTATACCCAAAATTTCTAGATAAAAATGCTTCTAAGCCTAGATAATAATCTACTTTCCTTGGAATACAACAACAAAGATTCTTCCTCTCTCTTTTAAGCTGCTTGGTTTAATTTTTAGCACTTGAAAAAAAATGTACAGTAGTTTGAAAAATCAGTCTTTGCAAACTACCACTGATGTCAAAGATTTCATTCTAGGTAAAAATTAGTTTACAAATTTTTTTGCAATTTCATCTTAGTAACCTATTTTATCCTTTTGTCATTGCCCTAACCATTGAAAATGTTTACACTAGTTCACAGAGAAATATTTTCAAAGTACTTAAGAATAGTGATTGTTCTCTGGGAAGTTTACAGGTGGCTTATACAACTTACTTACAGATGGTATACACTATAGCACAAGTTTCATTGCTGGAGTATGGCTTTCTAGGGAATATTCATATTTGGCTACAGGTAGCAATATTGTATAGAAATTCAAGGACTGCAGATAGTAACTACATCCAAAGCTGAAGTAGAATGTGGGCAAGAATATTTACAAAAGTAATATAAAAACACTCAAGTACACAAGCTAGATCCATGCAAAGATATCTTAATGTTCTTCTAGACTGTAGGAAGAAAAAGAGATTTCAGCTGCTGGATCAGTTACCCTTTCAAAGTATGGTATTATTGATTTAGACCTTGCAGGTCGAGGCTTGTCTCGGAAGTGAAGCTAGATTATCATCTGGGCTTACAATTGATATTGTGGATATGTGTGTACAACAGGAACACTGTTTGCAAATGTCTATTTTTTTATTTAAATTTTTAAAGAGGTACTTAGATTACATAAACGTTACACAAAAAAATATAGGGATTCTCATATGCCCCACTCCCCATACCTCCCACACCCTCCCACATAAACATCCTTCATTAGTGTGGCATATTCATTGCAATTGATAAACATATCCTGGGGCTTTGCCATTAAGCATGGACCATAGTTCACATTGTAGTCTACACTTTCTCCCACACAGTGCTGCATGCTATGTGTATATCCACAATTGAAAGTGGTGTATTGAAGTCTCCTACAGTTATTGTTGAACAATCTATGGCTCCTTTTAAATCTGTCAATATTTGCTTCATATCTTTGGGTGCTCTGCCATTTGGTGCATATATATTTATAATGGTTATGTCTTCTTGTTGAATTGACCCTTTATCAATATATAATTACCTTCTTTGTCCCTCATACCAGTTTTTGATTTAAATTCTATTTTTTTCTGATAGTAGTCTAACTACCTTAGCTATTTTTGGATAGTATCTGCTTAGTATATATTTTTTCCTTCCTTTCACTTTCAACCCCATTTTGTTTTTGAATTTAAGGTAATTATCTTGTAAGCAGCATATGGTTGGCTAACACATTTTTATCCATTCTGCCAAGCTTTTGACTGGAAGATTTAATCCAACTGCATTTAAAGTAACTACAGATAATGGAAGGCTTTCTTCTACCATTTTGTTATTTTGTCTTTGTAAGTCTTATACCATTTTTGCCCTCAATTCTTCCATTAATGACTACTTTCGTATTTATTTGATTTTTGGTATTTTTAACTTTGGTTCCTTTTTCACTTCTTTCTTTATATATTTTTCATATATTTCCTTTGTGGTTGCCATAGGGCAGGTTTTGCCTTTGATGTCATTGTTTTTTTCAATTTGTCCTTTCTCTGTCTCTTTCAGTCCAGGCTGACTGTGGTTCTGCTCACACAAATTTTGAAAAAAAAAACTTGTCAGCTTTGTGTGCAGTGCAAGTGGGTCCAAACCATCAGACAGTAGAACTATTCACAGATCCCTCCTGGATAACTGCATTTCCAATACTGACTTCCTCTCAGATGCCTGCCTGTGTCCATGTTCAGTTAAACCCTTACAAGGAGACCTATTCCCAGAACTCACTCAAGTTTTGCCTTTCATCTAACACCAGAACACAATTTCATTAAGTTCTTTATAACCAGGATCTCCTTTCCTCCAGTTTCCAATATCACATTCATCATTTCCTTCTAAGGTCTCATCAGACATACTTTCTACATGTATTTCTACCAATAGTCTCCTCAAAGCAATACAGGTTTTTTTCTATCAAGTACCTCACAATCCATCCCTCCTCTTCTCATTACCCAATTCCAAAGCCAGTTCCACACTTTTAGGTATCTGTCACAGGAGCACCCCACTTTTCTGTTCCAAAAAATGTTTTAGTTTCCTGGCTGCTTGAGTCCTAGAATAATAGGTCTCAAGAAGAGGATTCCACTTTTATCCTTGCCTGGCTCCCACCTGAGGCTGAGCTGCTGTCACAGCTTGTAACTGGGGCCCTGGGTAGCTGCTTCCTGGTACTGCTTCTTCCCAGCCTCCTGGGCAGGGGCCATCTCTGATCTTTGTGCCCATACAATAGATTGGCTTCACAACAGGAATTTATTTGTTCATGGTTTCAGAGGCTAGAAGGCTTGCTTCCTTCTGAGGTCAGAGTCTAGTGGCTGCCTGGCAACCTTTGGGGTTCCTTGGCTTTTCCATCACATGACAATGTACATGGCCAAATCTTCTCCTTTCTCTTCCAGATTCCACTGACTTCCATCTTCTGTCTACTCCCCATGGCTTCTCTCTCTGTGGCCTTTTCTATGGGGCCTCCAGTATTATAATTAAGGCCTATCCTAAAGCAGTTGGTTCATCCTTTAATTGAAATAAGTCATCAAAGCCTTCTATATTCAGTGGGTTCATATCTATAGGGAGGATTAAGGATAAGAACATGTTTCCCTGGGGATCATAACTTTCAGCCACCCCCCAGAGTTTGTTTTTGGGAAACCCAACCCAGGCGCTTTTTTCTCTTTGCCCCCCCCCCCTTTTTCAAGTTTTTCTTTAGCACCTCATTATTTCTATTTAGTCTTATAGCAAATAATAGTTCATTATTCTTCTTTAAAGGATGTAGCTTTGTTGCAAATTAATCTTAGAGAATATATCTTCTAGAATTTATCTGTTTTACTCCATGTATATTTTTGGTTCAATACTGACCCTTAGCTCACAGACTAACCTTACATTAAATCATTTTTGATTTGTGCTTTTCTGAAAAATTCTAATTTACTAAAGTACCATTATATTATCTGTTAGGATTATCTATCATTTTCTAATAAATGTGTGTTTGAGTTTCTTCTATTTTATCCTATGAAACAGATTTTTCAAATTCATGTAAAGATGTCACTCTTCTGCTTCAGTGCAGGTTTCATTAAAGGGATAAAACAAAAATGTCTTTTTAAGGATAGTTCAAACCAGGATTCACGTATGTAAATAAATATTTATTGCTTTTTTAAGGATTTTAAGGATTCTGATCCATTGTCTTTTTTAATTTGCACTTAATCAGAGTGGCCTCATCCAATTTCCAGTTTTACACACCTTTTTCTTATGTGTCTATCTGTACATCCAATTAAGATCTACTGAGCACATTTTTGTGTAAGATACATGAATACTCATGCCCACAAAACACATGATGCTGGTAACAATTAGCTATGGCAACTCACAAGAGAGAAGAAAGTACAGGATCTTCTATAGTTGTTGTCCAGTGGGGAAAACTATGTCAGGCATGAAACATTGAATTAACTTCTTTCCCTCCACTTCTTCTTTTAAATAATTTTTAAAAATAAAAATAAAAATACTTTAGATTACATAAATGTTACATAAAAAATATAGGGAATTCCCCTATGCCCCACTCCCTATGCCTCCCACACTTTCCCATATTAACAACATCCTTCATTAGTGTGGTACATTTGTTACAATTGATGAACACATATTGGAGCATTGACACTAAGTGTAGATTATAGTTTACATTATACTTTACACTCTGTCCCACACAATTTTGTAAGTTATGACAAAATATATAATAGACTATATCCATCATTGCAATGTCATTCAGGACAATTCCAATGTCCCGAAAATGCCCCCATATTACACCTATTTTTCCCTCTCCCATCCCTCAGAACCTCTGGTGGCCACTGCCTCCACATCAATGATTAAAATTCTTCCATTGCTAGAATCATAATAAGTCTATAGTAGAACAACCATAAGTCTAATCTAGTCCATTGTTTATTCCCCAATTCTTAGGATTCTGGGAAGGTAATGCCCACTTTGCCTCTAATTGAGAGGGGGCTTAGATCCCATGGGGCTAATAGATGGCACTATCATTCTTGTAGCTGCAGATTCTCTCTGTTTCTTGGGATGGGCATTGTCCATCATCATCTCCTTGATAGTTGTTCTGGGTAAGTCCAACAAACTGGAGAGTACATGTTGCAAGTCTGTTGAGATTCAGGGACCAACTGGCACATGGACAGCCCAAAGATTTAAGTCTCTTGGACATACACCCCATCAATTGTAGTACTAACTCTAGGTTCAAATAGAAGAGCCATGTGTAGAGAAACCACAAATGAGTCCAACTTGGTCACACTGGGGAGCATAAATTCCAAAGTAGGACTCACTGACAGGGTGCCAAACTCCTGAGCTGTCTGCCCTGTCTGGATGTCTCTAGAGCCTTCAGGAGCCCCACTATTTGAGGCAATATTTACTGTGGCAGTCAATGAGATCCTGCTGAGACGTGCATACGCATAACCTCTGGAATGACCTTCTCAGTCCCTTTGAAACCTCTCAGCCATAAAAACTCATTTGTATTTACCCTTTTCCCCTTTGGTCAAGGTCTTTTAACAGGTGCATTGCTAGTTCATGCTAGTCCCTCAGTGCCAGGGAAGCTCATCCCTGGGACAGTCATGTCTCATGCTGGGGGGAAGATAGTGCATTTATATGCTGACTTTGGCTTAGAGAGAAGCCATATTTGAACAACAAGGAGGCTCTCAGGAAGCAAATCTTAGGCAATATATAATATTAGGCTAAGTTTCAATTTCAAAAGAAAAGGTTCATAAGTACAGTCATCAACATGAAGGGCCCATTGCAATGGTCCATCCTCCTTCACTAAGTGCTGTCCTTGTACTCGGGAGATTCTTACTGTCCCATTACAGAATGTGGCAGAGCTCCCCAAGATAAGAATTTGATATTATTTTGGTTTGTGTGTGGATCTCTACCCACTGTGACAATGCCCCATGAACACATGAACACATTCATATGCCTTAACGGTGTGCCCCAGGTGAACTTCTTCCCATGCTTCCCCCGTCACTGACAACCCACACCAATGATCTGACCCTTCTGTGATCCAAAACTTCTTCAAAAATGAAACCAACAAATTAACCAATTAAAATTAATATGAAGATGAAATAACAAAGGTAGTTTTAAAAATAACAAATTAAATAGAAAAAATGAAAAAATTGAAATAAAAAATATGTATTTTTGACACTGTGTCTTTCATCACTGTAAGATTTGTTGTCTTGTGTATACACTGACATTTTTTTCTGTATGTTCCCCCAGTGTCTTATTTTTTTTTTCATTTTATTTTCAAAGAAGCTTTAAGTTACAGAAAAGTCACCTACAGAATATAGGGAATTCCCTTATACCCAACATCCTCCCCCTTTTCCCCTTTCCCCTAATAATAACCTTTTTCATGGGGAAAGTACATTTGTTACAATTGATATACAAATATTGAAGCATTGCTACTAACTATGGTCAATGGTTTATATTATGGTTTACATTTTTACATACTTTTATAAATTTTGATGAAATTTAAAATGACCTGCATCCATTATTGCAAGATCATGGAGAACCATTCTAATGCCCTAAAAATGCCCTATGTGCCATCTATTCTATTCTTCCCTTCCCCTCTCCTTGGGACCTATGGTAACCACTAAGTTTTACTTTTTGAAGAATAAGATTCATAGTTATTTGCAATAATATTGAGAGCTTGACATATTGGTCTGTTTTCTTTTATTAGGCACTGCCTGTATTCTCAAGACACTCTTGCCTTTTTATTTCAGAACATAGCAGGACACCTCAGGATGGGAGTTTAATATTTTCTTTCCTATTGTGTGGGTCTCCACACTGAATTAACACACTGCTTCAATGCCATTTTCCTGGAACTAGGCTCCCTCCGCTTCTAGTCACAGGTAAGGAAGCAAAGTGCATAAGGAGGTATCTCAGTTTCTCTCCTGCTATGACAAATATCACACAATGGGTTGGTTTAAACAATGGGAACTTGTTGTCTGACAGTTTCAGAGGCTAGAAGGTTTGCTTTCTGCCAGGATTT
>PVKH010005391.1:0-22154 GCA_004027955.1 Chaetophractus vellerosus | reverse complement strand
TGGACCTTACACTCAAAGCATGTGCAACAAAAGAAAAAGTAGAGAAATGGGACCCCCTCCAAATTAAACACTTTTGCACCTCATAGGACTCTGTCAAAAGGGTGAAAAGGCAGCCAACTCAATGGGAGAAAATATTTGGAAATCACATATCCGATAAGGGTTTAATATCCAGGACATATAAAGAGATGTTACAACTCAAGAATAAAAAGACAAACGACCCAATTTAAAAACGGGCAAAAGACTTGAATAGACATTTGTCCAAAGAAGAAATAAAAATGGCAAAAAAAAAAAAAAAACCACATGAAGAAATGCTCAACATCAATAATGATTAGGGAAATGCAAATCAAAACTACAATGAGATATCATTTCACACCTATCACAATGGCCATATTAAAAAGACAGAGAACTACAAGTGTTAGAGAGGACATGGAGAGATAGGAACACTTATTCGCTGCTGGTGGAAATGCAGAATGGTACAGCCACTGTGGAGGACTGTTTGGCAGTTCCTAGGAAGTTGAATATAGACTTACCACATGACCCTACAATACTACTACTGGGTATATATTCAGAAGAACAGAGAGCAGTGACACAAACAGACATCTGCACACCGATGTTCACAGTGGCATTATTCACGATTGCCAAAAGTTGGAAACAACCCAGGTGTCCACCAACTGATGAATGGATAAACAAACTGTAGTGTATTCACACAATGGAATATTATGCACCTGTAAGAAGAAATAAAGTCTTAAAGCATATGAAAACATGATGAACCTGAGTGAAACAAGCCAGACACAAAAGGATAAATACTCTATGACTGCATTGCTATGAACCAAATATATTGTGTAACATAGTGTATGATTCAAAAAAAATGTGTATGTTTCCAGTACATTTAATCGAGAAATGGATGTTTTTATCCAACTGTGTTTTCTCTTTAGATTTTGTTTATATTTTCAATTATTAAATGTATAAAATAAAGTAAAAAAATGTGGTTTGTAAAAAAATAATAGTTAAATAATGTTGAGAAGAAAAAAAAAAGAATTATATACCACAATCAAGTGAGATTTATCCCAGGTATGCAAGAGTGGTCCAACATAAGAAAATCAATTAGTGTAATACACCACATTAATAAACTGAAGAAGAAAATTCACATGATCCTCTCAATAAACACAGAAAAAAGCATTTGACAAAATATCCTTTCTTGATAAAAACACCACAAAAGATAGGAATAGAAGGAAACTTTCTCAACATGGTAAAGTGCATATATGAAAAACCCACAGCTAACCTACTCAACAGTGAAAGACTGAAAGCTTTCCCATTGAGATCAGGAACAAGACAAGGATGCCCACTGTCTCCACTGTTATTCAATATTATGCTAGAAGTTCTAGCTAGAGCAATTATGCAAGAAAAAGAAATAAAATTCACACAAATAAAAAAATAAAAAATAAAATAAAATAATAAACTTTTGCTATTTGCTGCTGATACGATCCTATACCTAGAAAATCCTGAAATATCCACAACAAAGCTAGTAGAATAGACAAGTTGAGTAAAGTGGCAGGATACAAGATTAATATGCAAAACTCAGTAGCATTTCAGAAGCAGATATTGCTCAAGTGGTTGAGCGCCTGCTTCTCATATACAAGGTCCCAGAATCAATTCCCGGTACCTCCTAAAAACAAACAAACAAATGAAAACACCAACTCTCATTAGGGAGTGGATGTAAATTAGTGGTTGAGTGCCTGCTTCCCATGTGTGAGGTCCTTGGTAATCCCTGGTACCCAAAAAACAAACAACAACAACAATTTTTTTTGAAGTAGCATTTTTTTATAGTAACATTTCTCTACACTACTATTGAGAAATCTGAGGAAGATGTCAGAAAAAAAAATTCAACTTACAATAGCAACTAACAAAATCAAATATTTAGGAATAAACTTACCCAAGGACATAAATTATCTGTATAAAGAAAATTACAAAACATTGCTAAAAGAAAACAAAGAAGACCTAAAGATATGGAAGGGCATTCCGTGTTCATGGGTTGGAAGGCTAAATATCATTAAGATGTCAATTCTACCCACTGATTTACAAATTGAACACAAGACTTTTTTTTCAGAAATGGAAAAGCCAATTATCAAATTTATTTAGAAGGGTAAGGGGTCCCAAATAGCCAAAAATATCTTTAAAAAGAACAAAGTTGGAGAACTCTCACATGCTGACTTTAAAGCATACTACTTAGCTACAGTGGTAAAAACAGCATGGTACTGGCATAAAGATGACATACTGACCAATAGAACCCAATTGAGAATTCAGAAATAGACTCTCACATCTATGGAAAGTGAATTTTGGCAAGGTTATGAAACACACCAAGCTGCGTCAAAACAAACTATGCAAGAAACTGAGCTGGGAGAAGTGGGTATCCATAGCTAAGAGAAAGAAAGAGGATGTCTGTCTCACACCTTATGCAAAAATCAACTCAAAGTACATCAAGGGCCCAAATATAAAAGCTAGAACCATAAAACTCCTAGAAGAAAATGTTGGGAAACATCTCCAAGATATTATAGTAGGTGACAGTTTCTTAAACCTTACGCCCAATGCAAGCTGAGAAAGAAAAAATAGATAAATGGGACCTCCACAAAATGAAACACTTCTGTTCTTCACATGACTTTGTTAAGAAGCTGAAAAGGCAACCTACACAATGGGATAAAAGTTTTGGAAAACACGTATCCAATAAGGGTTTTACCCCCATGTTCTATAAAGAGATCATACAACCCAATGATAAAAAGACAAGTAACCCAATTTAAAAATGGGCAAAAGACTTGAATAGACATTTTTCCAAAGAAGAAATACATATGCCCAAATAGCACATGAAAAGTTGCTCAACATAGCTAGCTATTAGGGAAATGCAAAAAACTACAACGAGATTTCATTTCACACCTTACAGAATAGCCATTATTTAAAAAGAACAGAAAACTACAAGTGCTGAAAAGGATGTGGAGAAATGGGAACTCTTTCATTGTTGATGGGAATGTAAAATGGAAAAGCATCTGTGGAAGACAGGTTGGCAGTTCCTCAGAAAGCTAAATAGAGAGCTGCTGTATGATCTGGCAATCCCACTACAAGGAATATATTTAGAAGAACTGAAAGCAAGGACGCTAACTGACATTTGCACATAGATGTTTATAGTAGCATTATCACAACTGCTAAAATATGAAACCAGCCCACGTGTCCATTAACTGATGAATGGATAAACAAAATGTGCTATATGTACATGATGGAGTACTATTCAACCATAGAAGAAATGCAGCTGGAATACATGTGACAACATGGATGAACTTGGAGGACATTATGCTGAAAGCAATAGGCCAAATACCAAAGTGCAATTATTGTGTGGTCTCACAAATATAAAATAATTAGAATAAGCAAATTCATAGAGTCAGAAGCTAGAATACAGGTTACCAGGGGCTTGGGTGGGGTTAGGGAATGGGGAGTTAATGCTTAATTGGTACAGAATTTATGTTTGGAGTGATGGGAAAGTTTGGATGATGATGACAGTAGCACAACATTGTGAATGTAAATAAAACCACTGAATTATGGTTAAAAATAATACATTTTTAATAAAATTTTTAAATACTAGACAAGGACAGCATGGTACTGTCACAAGGGTAGACCTAAAAATTTTTGTATTTATTTTGTGTTTTTTTATTTCTTTTTCATACAATATTTTTACTTAACAGTGACTTACATATAGCCTATGACCAAATACTTAACCAAATTTTACAATAAGGTACTATTAAAAAAAACAAAAATAAATAAAAAATAAAAAATTCAAACTTCTTCTCTGATATGAAGGAAGGGTCAAAAAATTTTATGCTAATTTTCCAGCTTGCAGGGGTGTCATCCCCCCAAGCCTCGCAATGTGGAAGGGATAACTGTATTTAAAAACTGTAAAATAAAAATTGTTGGAGAGAATGTGGGGAAATAGGAACTCATTCATTTTTGGTGGATATATAAAATGTCACAGCCATTAGGGAAGACCATTTGGTAGTTCCTCAGAAAATTCAATGTAGAATTACCATATGACCCAGAAATCCCACTTCAAGGTAAATACCCAGAAGAACTAAAAGCAGGGATTTGAACAGATATTTGCCCACTGATGTTCACAGTGGCATTATTCACAATTGCCAAAAGATGCAAGCATTCCAAATGTCCATAGGAGGGAGTGGATAAACAAAATGTGGTATATACATAAAATGGAATATTATTCAGCCATAAAAAGAAATGTTCTAATACATGCAATAATAACATGGATGAACCTTGAAGATATCATGTTGTGTGAAATAAGCCATACACAAAAGGACAAATATTGTATGATCTCACTGATACAAAATAATTAGAATAAGCAAATTCATATTTAGAAACTTGAATTCAGGAGCCAGGGTGGTGGCAGCTAATAGGGAGTTAATGCTTAATTTGTATTTAATTTGTATTAATCTGTTTGTAGTGATGGAAAAGTTTTGGCATTGGATAGTAGTGATGGTAGCACAACATTGTGAATGTAATTAACAGCACTGAATTATATGTTTGAATGTAGTAAAAGGAGAAATTTCAGATTTTATATATGTTATTAGAATAGCACTTTTTAAAATACCCCATAGGACTACAGAACCCAGTATTGAACCCTAATGTAAACTATGGCCTATAGTTTATAGCACAATTATAATAATCATCTTTCATTAATTGTAACAAAGACACCACAAAATTGCAAGCTGTTAATAATAGGAGGAGTGCTGGTTTTCCAGTTGTAAAAACAAATACTATGCAATGGGTTGACTTAAACAATGGGTATTTATTGGCTCATGGTTTTGAGGCTAGGAGAAGTCAAGAATCAAGGCCTCATCAAGGTGATGCTTTCTCTCACAATACTGTGGCATTCTGGGGCTGGCTGCTAGCAATCCTTGGTCTTTGGCTTTTTCATCACATGATAATGTACACAGCAGTCTCCTCTGGTTTCTTGGTTCTGTTGACTTCCAGCTTCTGGCTGTTCTCTCTGGCTTTTTCTTTCTCTGTGACCTTCCATATAAGGTTTTCAGTAATAGGATTAACACCCATTCTGATTCAGCTGAGCCACACCTTAGCTGACATAACTCATCAAAAGGTCCTATTTACAAGGGTGCACACCCATAGAAATGGACTAACTTTAGGAACATATTATTCTGGGGTACATAGCGTTAAGCCACCACAACAGATATATGGGAACTCTGTATTTTCTGTATGATCTTTCTCAAAACTACAACCTCTCAAGTAATTTTTTTTTTTTAAAGTTATCTTAAGAAAAAGAATAAAGCTATGATGAACTTACAATTTTTGTATGATCAGAAAATTTCTTTCCTCTGGGATAAATGCCCAGGAGTAAGATTGCTGCATCATATGCTACATGTATGTTTAGTTTTATAATAACCTGCCACACTCTTTTCTAGAGATGCTGTAACACTTTACATTCTCAGTAGTAATGTATGAATGATCTAGTTTCTCCATATCCTCATCAGCATTTGTTATTGTCAAAATTTTTTATTTTACTCATTCTGATAAATGTGTAGCGATATCTCATTATCATTTTCATTTAAATTCCCCTAATAGCTAATGATATTGAATATCTTTTCAAGTGTTTATCATTTATGTATCCTCTTCAGCAGTAACATGCCTATTCATATCTAATGTTCATTTGCTGACTGGATCATTTGTTTTATTACTGTTGAATTATGAGAGTTATTTATATATTCTAAAAGTTTTGGGAGTTCTTCATATATTCTAAATACTTGTCTTTTGTTGGACAGATGGTTTGCAAATATTTTCTCCAACCTGTAGCTTGTGTGTTTAACCTCTTCAAAGGGTCTTTCAAAGCAAAAGATTTTCATTTTTATGAACATTTCTTCAAGTTTTTTCCTTTTATAGATTAAGCTTTTGGTATGAAGTCTAGGAAGTTTTCACCTTGCCCTAGATCCCCAAAATGTTTTCCTATGTTTTATTTCTAAAATTTTTAAAGATTTGTATTTTACATTTAAGTCTATAATCCCTATTTTATTTAATTTTTTACAAGATGTGAGGTTTTAATTGAGACTGATTTTTTGCCTATGGATTTGAAAAACTACCATTTGTTGAAAAGACTGTTATTCCTCCATTGAATTGCTTTGGGACCTTTATAAAAAATCCTTTGGACAAAAGTAAAGGGAGCAGCTGTCTAGCGACAGAGGGTGGGTATAGTAGTTTCAACGTCATTTCCTTCCATAATCTTTTCCAAGGAGAGCCACAAGCAACTAAAAACGCTAGGTCCTACAATTTCAGATTGGGCATAAATTATAAACAGTGATGCAAAGTGGAATAGAGTCACAATAATTTTAGGCTCATCTATGAAGCATTTCCAGGTTCTCTTTGCCATAGCTGGTCATTAGCCAGTAAGTACTGCCTCAGGATGTGTATATCTGCTTTTACTGCAACATTTAATCAATTTAAGTAAAATAACTTATTTTAAAAGTTCATTTGGGCATATTAATATAGGTTTTTTTCTGAGTTCTCTTTCTGTTACAGTGACCTGTATTTTTATGCCTGTATCTCTACCAAAACCACACTGTCTTGATTATTGTAGCCACTATAGTAGCCTTAATAACAGGTAGAGCGATTCTTCTCTCTTTATTCCTCTTTGTCAAGATTTTTTAGCTATTCTAGATCCTGTGCTTCTCAATATAAATAAATTTTAGAAAAAACTTGACCATTTCTAAAAAAAAAAAGTATCCTCCTATGATTTGATAGAAATTGCATTAACCCTATGGGTCAATTGGAGGGAAATTGGCACCTTTTTTATGCTGAATCTTCTAATCCATGAGCATGCCTATGTCTCCCCATTTACTGAGGATTTCTTTGATTTATCAGTATTTTGTACTTCAGCATAAAGATTCTGTACATGTTTTGTTAAGTTTATACCTAAATATTTCATTTTCATTTGAGTGATTGTAAACTGTTTTTAATTTCAGTTTCCATATGTTTGCTGTTGCAAAATATTTTTAACTGGCTTACATTTGTTAGGGGAAATTGAGAAAGACTTTGAAATAGGCAAAATATATTATGGAGTGTCTTTTCAATGGAATGTTGGGTGTTTTCGAAATTGTCCAGGTTATCTGTTTCTAAAGGAGATTGCATATTTAATTATATTTGACTATGCTTTTTTATGATCTTATAAACTGTTGAAAACTGATAGCAATGTAAATTATTTTGTCCATAAAATACAAATGAATTTTGTCTTGTAAGATATAACTGATTTCCACCTATAGAAAAGATTCCAATCATTACATTACCTTATAAAATATTAATCGGTTATGCATTTATTAGTAAATGTATTTCAATATTGTTTGCCTATATATGTCTGTTCTTAAGAGTCCTTTAAGCCAGTTTTAACATCTCATAGGTTCCCTCATTAAATAATTAGCTAAATACAATCTTTCACATGTTTATTTTATAGTTGCATGAGAGTCATGTTTTTACCTTTATTGAAAATTGTACTTTAACAAATTGAATAAAAAAGCAAAAATTGGTTTCATTTTACTAAATTGCACCTGAGGAAGATACTCTCCCTTGTGGGATAAGAAGATATGAATTTCTCATTCTTCAGTTCCCAAAATGTAGAAATGAACAAAATGCTTAATGCAAGGGTCAGCAAACTTTGTCTATAAAGGATCAGACAGTAAATACTTTAGACTTTGCATGCCAAGTGAATCTTCATCACAAACTACTAAACTCTGCCACTGTAGCACAAAAGTAGCCATATACAATATTTAAGTGAATGAATGGGACTGTGTTCCAATAAATCTTTATTTACAAAAGCAGTAGGCAAGCTTGATCTTGCCCATGGATTACAGTTTGCCAATCTCTGATCTGGCCTAATGTCTTGCTTGTTCAAACCAACAGTTCTCAGTATTTTTCTGTAATAACATCCACGTTTACTAGCAAAATACTCCCAGGATCTACGAGGTTATATTGGTTGTAGCATTCCTGCTGCTTCTATGTAATTCTCAGCGATTTAATTAGAGCACCTCCCTTTTCTCACAACTGATTTTAACATATCACCAGTATGTCTGGACACCTTGATTAACAACCACTATTAAAGATTATTGTTTTTCCTTCTGACACTGATAGAATTAAAAGAGTAATTAATCCTCTAAGTAATGATTATATAAGACATCATTAAGCCTACTGTATTTTTAATGGAAAACCACTACTTGTCAAGAGCAAAAATATTGAATTTATAACATAAAAATATGATGCAATTGGAAAGTTGGATGCCCATGAAAATATTCAAAATTTAGTATGCAACTGAAAATCAAGAGTCTTAAAATTAATCCCAGAAGAACATGGTGGTTTTCATAAAAGGCTTTATCTATTTTTTTCATATAAGGCTTTGTCTATTTTTTTTTTTTTAGTTTCACACTTTAATTGGTGCTAAGTACTAAAGATATATGATCCAGAGCCTCAAATAAAGCAAAGCACAGCATATAGAAGAGTCAAGTTAAATAATAATTATAATAGCTATGTTAACACACAGACTGCAATAGACATATACACAGAAGGGACAGAATCCAATTGGGGAGAGGAAGTGGGAGACAAAGGGAGGGAGTGTAGTTTGAGAAAACAAGGGAGTCTGTTGATAACTGAGCTAAGTCTCAAAGTACTAGGAATAAGTCAGGCAAAGGAAAGCAAGAAAGCCAGGATTACCAGCAAAGAATTTCTTAGTGGATGCAGACAGGAAGTAAGAAAAAACTAAATCATGAAGGGCCTCGTATGAAATGCTAAAAAGTTTAATTTGATAAAAAGGCTTTTGAGAATTGTTAAAAATATTTTAACCAGGGAATTGACAGAATGTTTTGCATCTAATAAATAATTTTTAAATGATAATGTCTTTATAAATTATGTGTATTTTAAATACCAAAATAATTCTAATTACTTTTCAAAAGTGTTTGTAATTATATTCATAGTGAGAAAGAAAAGGGAAACAGAAATATACTTGATAGCAACTTACTGCTAGGCAAGTTCATACAGATGTGAGAAATATTACTGTCCCTATTATATATGGGCTGAAACACAGAAGTTTAGTAAATGCCCTAGGTCACACACTCAGGGACCCTAGTTGAACCTGGGGTTATCTATCACCTAAGCTCACACTTTTCTTAATATATATTGGCAACATTTTATAAATACATACCTTAGGTTATCATCACAAGTAAGTGAAGTTACATGATACACACCCTTCAGATATGCAAATTCAACTCTTTGTGCTTATGAAAAAAATACAAATATTTTGGTATATTATAGCACCTCAGCAAAAGTTAAATTATTTTACCTGGTGCTCAGTGAGAAAACAACAAGGTCTTCCAGTTTTGGAGAAAAAACTGCCTGTGCTGGACTTACTGATAGCATAGTATACACCAAACTATACACATTATACTTAATGGCAATTTAAAAGACTTTCAAGGATAATTTTTTACTACATACAACCTTTACCTTAATTTTTTACTACATACAACCTTTACCTTAGGCACTTATTGTAAAATTTAACCCTCATTCAAAATTCCATTTTAAATGTAAAATAATACACCACTGTTAACAATAACTCATTTTCTCTTAACCTACCACTCTATAGGTAAACAAACCACCTAAAATGTGCTATGTTTTCATGTTTATGTAAGAATGTTTACATAGGAATTGTATTTTTTAAATTTAAATAAATCTTATTTTGAAACTTGGTATATTAAAAAACACAAGCTCTATTTCTAATAAGACATATTCCACTGCAAATATTTTTAATATATCTTGACCATCAGACTATGAAGTATACAAACACATAATCTCCTGAATAATTAGGTTTATCTTTATCATAGAGGTAATAATTCCCTCAGCCAAAGTAAATCCAATAATTCCTTTACACTAATTTACAGCTCTGAGACAGAGTACAGAATAAATTTCCAAAAGGTTAGGATACATTATTGGAATAAATCTCATTTTGTCATTTTTAGTGTACCATCAATGCAAAGACAGCCGATTTATGCGGAACCCTCAGTAAGAAGTCTTCATTGAACCTATATTTTCTGTGACCCTTGAAAGCATCATTTCATCTTTGAGCAGGATTTTTTTTCCTTAATTGAGCAGTTAGTTAAATTACCTGGGAAATAACTGTGAACTCCAAGTGACCTTTGCTATCCAAACAATATATCATCAGACCACACAGTTATATGACCATTCAAATCTTGATCTACCAAATTATACTTGGGTACCTTTTAACACCAAAAAGCTTCCCATACAAAGTAATACACAGATTGCTATGAATATGCATAATTAAAGGTTACCAATAAAATTGTTATCAGAGTGACGACTCCTTTTTTCATATTCTTGAAAATTCCACTGTAGTGGCAAAACACATAGACACAGGTGATACAAATAAAATATTTTATAAAGAATAATTATATTGCATAGGAAGCTATTTAGACATTGTTTTAAATAATTATAAGAAGATATTTACCATACTAAAATTAAATAAAATATTATAATATAGCCACTATTAGAAGGTTCAATTTAATTGTCAGGTTTTAAATTAGTGTCAAAGAAGGTTCTTTCTGTTTTGTTTTAACATAGAATATCAGCAGCTCAGGCACTTAGAAAAATTCATTTCTAAGTAGTCACTTACTTAAATCAAGCACTAAATCATGGAGTCTGAAATGATATTTATTTAGGTGGCAGCAGTTTAGCCAGCTGGGCCTCAATAACCCCTCACTGGATTCCCTGTGGGTGGCCCATTTTGGCATTGCAGCTGGTTTAACACACAATATATCAAACAAATTGTTATTCTGATGGGGATAAACAATACCCTCTGCTCTCACAACCTGAAACTCTAAAAATGTGCTACCATATATAACATTTACAACCTACCAGGTAGAAGCTAAGTGGGTTAGTATATCAGTGTATTTATAAATCAATTCTAATGATAACTTCTCTTTTGATGAAATATTACTTTGCACTGGAGGCTAAATATTTGAAAATACTGACTTACACTAAAATGCCACTTCATTAATCATGCTTCAAAAGACTAAAAGGAGAGCAATTAAGAATGGAAGAAATATCTGGAGTTTCTTTTTGGGTTGCATTAATTATTCACTTTGCTTTAAAGCTGCCTTTAGTCATTATGTTATTATTAAAGTACAACATGCAACTAAATATAACATGTAACAACCTCCATTACACATATTTCCTTTATCTCAATAAATAAATTAAAATACTGTAGACTAGATGTAAGATGAATGCAACATACTTCAAGAGAACAGAAACCCAAATTAGGCTCTGTGAACAGCAGAGTTAAGTGGAGAGTTTTTCTCATATTTCAAGATACATTAAAAAGAAATATTAATCTATGCATGGCTACAGAAACCTTTAGAAATTGAAAATATTTTTATTGCTATTCAGTTACTATAGAGATAAGTCAGTGTGGTCATAACGATATGTCAATGACTTGATATGATAATTAAAGACAAAATGTATTAAATTAAAATATTCTGATTTAATAATAAAGTTCCTGTTTTAGGACTATTCACTGTACAATGGTACAAATTAAAATATCACAAACTCTTGATTTTGTTGGCAGGATTTAAAGTTCTTATAGCATTTAAATACGGTTTTTAAAAAAAAAGTGTATCTCTTCATTTAAAATGAGGGTTCTTAATCAGGGTCCATGGACCCCCAAGGGGTCCATAGAAAGATTTCAGGGGGTCCGTAAGCTTGAATTGAAAATTCAAAATAACATTATTCTTGTGGGGATGTGTTGTTATGGATGTGATATATTTATTAAATAATATACAGTACAGTGAAGTCCATGGTTTCCACCTGATTGGCAAAGGGGTCTGTGGAACAAAAAAGGTTAAGAACCCCTGGTTCAGAGTGCGTTTCATGCAATTTCTTTATTATTGTTATACTGAATGTTCTAAATGAGCCAGATATTCCAGGAAAAGTCATTTACTTGATACCTCCACTCCTCACAGACCCAAGGGAACACCTAGCAATGCATTATATAAAGTAGGCACTCAATAATTGTTTTTTAAAAATGTAAACTTACATAAATACATTCTAAGGACTTTTTTAATATACTCATCTACTAAAAACTGAAGATTAAGGCTATGTCAAATCTGTTCACTTTCACAGAGTCACTAAAGTAACTTCAGTCTATAACAAGCTCCCACCAATCAATCAAATTGGCACAAGGGAGAAAATCTAAGTTAATTCAACTCATCATTTCATAAACAATTTAACTGAGAACCAGAAAGGTTAAGTCAAAAAGTTCAAGAGGATAAAGCAAGTAAATAAGCTAACTAAATAAAATTAACTAAAAAGAAAGAGATACTATTCCTTTACTACATAAAAGGTTAAGATGAATAGAATAATAACCATAATAGTAGCTATCTTGTACTGAGCACTTACTGTGTATCTGGTAAGGTACTAAACAATTTACATACTTATCTCACACCTGCCATATGCATACTTTATAAAGATTATGAAACCGGCGTTCAGAAAAGTTAAGAAAACTGTCAAAAGTCACAATGAGTATAACAAGTAGCCAGGATTCAAAGTCAGGAAAATTAACTATTTTGTATAGATCTTGTACAACTGACCACTTTGTTTAATATTCTCTCTTCCAGAAATTATGTCTTTGATATTTTGTTTTCCTACAGTATATTTCACAGTCACAAGAAAATCAATGCCTTCTGTTTTTCCTGTGACTGTGACAAAGCCACAAAGAAAACCTAAAGAACTTAGGGAAAGAAAAGAAAACATTGAGAGAAAAACAAGAAATACAAGAAAGTCTCTGTGGCAGTTTGAGATTATTTTATGAATCCCGAAGAGAAAGATTATGTTTGTAAACTAACCTACTCCTCTGAGTGTGATACTATTTGATTGCATTAAATTTGGTTGAAGGCCTTTTGATTTGATTACTTGATAAGATCGATTTAGGGCTTTTGATTGGACTATATCAGTGAGGTGTGACTCAGGTTGAATCTCTGCCCCTTTGCTGGGTCTGATATAAACAGAAACACAGTCAGACACTTAGGAAAGGGAAGCGAGTATATTTGAATCTGCAATGTAAGAGAAAGGACCGCAGGAAAACAGAAACCCCCAAGAGGCTCAAAGAGGCTGGGCCCTCGGAGCAGCTCAAAAGGAGATGGTGTGCTGGAGGGGAAGGCTGAGATCTCAGGAGAGGTCGACAGCCATCTTGCTTTGCCACGTGCCCAGACAGCAGAATCAACAGTAGCTGATTTTGGTGAGAAAGCATCTCTTATGTACGCTGATTTGAACTTGTCACAGCCTTGGAACTGTAAGCTTTTACTCCAAATAAAGCCCCTTTATAAAAGCCAACACTTTCCTGTACTTTGCATCAGCAGCCCTTTGGTGAACTAAAACAGTCTCTAAGAAAATGACTTATGACTTTTCTATCTTTTCTTAAAGAAATTAAACATTTTCACTCTTTCTATACTAATGGAAAACATCAAGCTTGGTTGTCATTGTCAATAACTGACATCCATTTGAGAATGTATTGATTTTTTTAATAAAATATAATAGAATACTGATACTTATTTAATACCTTCTAAGTGTCAGGCACTATTTTGGGTGCTGGGAATACAATGATAAACAAGACAAATCAAGTCCCTTCTAATGAGGAGTTTGGTGAAAAACTCATAAAAATAATTTCTCCCTTGCCAGGATAATTTTTCACCATCGATTACAAGCTTTTTGGTGAAATCTATTTTCCCACTTCAGTTCAGACACTCATATTAATAATGTAAAACCTAAAAGGCTTTCTTGTTAATCGCCAACAGTCAAAGAGCCACTGGGAAAGTTAACTATGAGATCATACAAACCGTCCATCCGCCAATTCATGACATGGGCTCATTACTTGTTTTTCCTCTGACTTTTCCAATTCAGTTTGAAATAGCTCAGAGAGAGTTCCCTGGCCAAAATGTTTAGTCTCACAAATCTCACCATTAGATACTTTTTCCTGTGGTTCAGCCTGACTATCACTTTGCTTACTTTCATTTCATAAAACCCTTCTGAGTGTCAATACCAGCTATTCACTTTTCCTGGAAATGTTCCACTTTTCAAATACAGGCATGACTTTAATTAGACAAGGCATAAACTAGAACGTCCAAAAAATTTTTTTATTCTAAGGAATTATGCTAGAATACCAATTTCTAAACAGGCTGAAAGTTCTACCCTATAAACATACTTTTGCTCAAATATGGAGAAAATCTATTAGACCATCAGGAACAGGAGTGCTCAAAAACTACATACAGAGCTCCTCTTCTAGCTGTGGCCGGGTAGCTATCATAGGACTAAATCCACGATAGATGAAAAATATTAAAAAAGAAGAAAAGACCCAAAGGCATGGCAAAATGAGCAAAAGCAGGCTGATTTTGGAAAGATGAATACTAGGAAAAAGGAATTAGCACAGAATAAGACTCCCGTTTTTACAGCTTTTAACCCAAGGAAAGCTCTGATCTCTGCCATGCAGAGCACCTAAAGCTTGATAGAAACCAGAGTCTTATTCTCTTAAAGAATCAGAGGATGGACTTCAGGGAAACAACAATATTTCAAAAGTAAATGGGAGGATACTGGAAAAAGACAGCCAGAGAAAGGAAGCTCTAAATTCTATATATGAATTCTGACAAAATCTCTAGCTAACTCCTCAGCCATGAATACGTGAGGCAGATTCAAAGCAGCCCTGCTAAGGTTAAAAGAACTGACCTGGAATTGCAGCCAACACCCACCACATGGGAAACAGAGTTTGAAGATGGAGTACAGCCAAGTTAATGGACTTAGAAAACAAACAGATAAAAAAAAAATCAAAATTCTCCAAATGAATCTACCAGAATCCACTCTCCATACTTTATCATTCACAATGTCCAGGATAAAATCTAAGAGCTCTCAATAGAAACAGAAACATATGACTTACACAAGACATAATCAACATACATTGACAGAGCTAATCCAGATGTTGGAATTAGCAGACAAGGATTTAAAATCAGCTATTATAACTATGATTGAAAGTTTATTATAATTTTTTTTTATTTTTAAAGAAAGCTTTAGACTACATAAATGTTACATTGAAAATATAGGGGAGTCCCATATACTTCACCCCCTCCCCCTTCCCACATTAACACTTTCCACATTAACAACATCTTTCATTAGTGTGGTACATTTGTTACAATTGGTGAACACACATTAAGCATTGCTACTAACTATAGTATATCGTTTACATTATAGTTTTACACTTTGCACCGCACAATTTTATAGGTTTTAACAAAATATATAATGGCCTGTATCCATCATTGCAATGTCATGCAGGATAATTCCAATGTTCCAAAAATGCCCCATGTTATACATATTCTTCCCTCTCCCTGGCCTCTGAACCTCTGGTGAACACTGCCTTTATATTAGTGATACACGTTCTTCCATTGCTAGTATAATAATAAGTCTACTTTAGTCCACAGTTGCATTTCCCACTTATGATTGAGAATTTAAAGTAAAATATGGTCATAATGAATGAAAAGATGGACAATCTCAGGGGAGAAAGAAAACCTATTTAAAAATAACCAAATTGAAAAATTTAGAAATGGGAAAAGTGAAGAACCAAATGGAAACATTGAGAAAGAAAAAATTATATTTGAATTTTTTTAAATCCCTGAATTAGCTTATCAGCAGGTTGAAATGAAAAAAGAGTCAGTGAACTTAAAGAAAGTTCAACTTACATTATCTAATCTGAAGAACAGAGAGTAAAATAATTTTAACATCTAATAGAGCCTCAAGGACCTTTAATTGGTGTCTCAGAAGGAGAAGAGACAAAAAATGGGATTAAAAAATATTTTAAAAATAATGGACCAGAATTTTCCAATTTTGGCAAAAGAAACAAATTTACAGATTCAAGAAGCCCAACAAACTCTGCAAAAGATATACTTTTAAAAATCCACTCCTAGGCATATCACAAACTGCTGAAAGTCAAAGAGAAAGAGAAAAATACAAAAACCCATTGCATATAGGAAACAATAATTTGAATGAACTTATCAGAAACTATGGAGGCAAAAAAAAAACAAAACAGGAAAACATACTGAAAGTCATGAAAAAAATCAATCTACTCAAACCAGAATCCTTTGTCCAGAGAAAAGGTCCTTCAATAAAGGAGGCAAAACAGAGGCATTTTCAGATAAAATAAAACTAAAAGAATTCACTGCCAGCAAACCTGCACTACCAGAAATGCTAAAGGAACTTCTTTAGGCTGAAGGGAAATAATGCCAGATGGAAATATGGATTACCAGGAAGGAATGAGGAGCACCAGATATGGTAAATATCAATCTCACAATATAATGTTAGAATTTTTGCTTTTAGTAGATATGCATTTTTTTTAAAACTTAAAAGTTTGGATGAGTTTGCAATAGAAAGTATGGAATTCCTTAAAAATCAGAGTAAACGCTATTTTAGATTACATTTCTATATTTTCCTTTCAGTTATAAGTAGAACAGACTTTACTATGTTTAATAATTCTTAGTATAAAGGCAGGTTTAAAAAAATAACAAAACAGATTTTCCAAATATCAAAACAGAAATGGTATAAAATTTGGGGAAGTCATTTAATCATTAAATCTTACTAATAAATAATCATACTTACTCCCTAATATTATAAGGAAGCTGTGAAATAAGATGAGAAAGAGGTTATCACCTTTCATAAAAAGTACTGTCACTGGTAACTATTTAAATCTCTATATTTAACTGACATCTAAAAGATCACCTGATATAATCAAAATGGAAAAACAAGCACTGTATTCCAATTTGGCAAGCAAGCCCATTAAGAAATATTTATGCTAGTCAAGGCTTTGGGGAAGATATTAAAACAAATTAATTTCTCTTAAGGAGATATTAATTATGTCTAAGAATCAACACTTAGAAAATAAAATCATAGCAGGGCACTCCGAGTAATAATTTTGAAACAATATACATAAGAAATGGGTTGTTCTCAGAAGATAACGACCTATAGAAGGGGTACGTTTTGCCAATGTAACCAAAATTAATGTGACAATTTCTTAAAAAACAAGGAGGCTCACCCTGACAAAACTTCAAAGACCCTTACAAGATTGTCAACATTAGCTTTGTGCACACCGATGAAATTTGGCTTTATCATTTCTCTTGTCACCACACAGTCCTTTCAATGCCACGCTCTTAGCCAAGGCCCTTATTAAACTACACCAAAAACATGATGAATGTCATAGGAGTTTCATAAATCAACTCGGTGAAAATGTGAGTATATCAAGTACACACAACATTAAGAGACATTATATCATGGTAATTAGGCCCATGCACTTTGAAGTCACACCAGCTGAGTTTAAAGCTCAGCTCTGCCACTCACTAGATATTTAGCTTTGGACAAGTTACATACTATTGAGTGTTAGTTTTCTCATCGATAACAATGAGATGATAACAGGAGGACTGAATTAGATCCTGCATGTACAGTGCATAGCATAGTGTATGGTACATAAGTCAAAACTAAGTTTTGGTAATTCTCATTATTCAGCATAGGGAAGGAGTGAAATATGAAATATCTGAGATCTGACCTACTCCAGATTAATATTTTGGGAAGTTTAACACTAAAGAAACACACTGACTGAAAAATTCCTACTGTAACATTTTAAATAAGTACTAAGCAAACAATGTACTAATGTCCTGATTAAAAAAAAACAATGAAATTTGAGGGACAAAGGACCAAACACCAACAGCAAAAAGGAAAAACACACAAACATAAAATATACAAAAAAGACATAAAAATGGTCCTTAAACATATGAAAAGATGTTCAAATTCACTCATTAGGGAAATGCAGATTAAAACAACACTGAGATACCATTTCCTTTTGTTCAGATAGGAGAGAGTTAAAAACTACATCACTAGGGAGCGGATGTGGCTAAAGCAGTTGAGCAACAGCCTCCCACATGGGAGGTCCCAGGTTCGGTTCATGGTGCCCCCTAAAAACAAAACAAAACAACAAGCAAACAAAAGAAAAAACAACTCAGAGGAGCCAATGCGGCTCAGTGGTTGAGCACCAGCTTCCCACATCTTATGTCCCAGGGTCATCCCCAGCCCCAGGTACCTAAAAAAAAAAAAAAAAAAAAAAAGTACATCACTATGATATTCTGTTGGTGAGACTGTGGGGAATAATGACCTCTCATATATTTCTGGTGGTAATGCAAACTCACTTAACTTTTTTGGAGGGAAATTTGATAATACCTATTAAAACAATATATGCACTAGAAATTACATATCCAGTAATTTACCCTTAAGATAAATTTCCAACAAGACTGAAATGTTAAGGAACATTGCTTGAATCACAAAATACAGGAAACACCTTAAATGCCCATACAAAGGAGAGTAGTTGAAAAATGACATATCCATACAATGGAGTAGTGTGCACTTATACAAAAAATAAAAAAGGTCTTTATGAACTGATATAGAGTGATTTCCAGAATACATTGATAAGTGAAAAAAAAATTTTTAAGGTATTCATAGTGTACTACCCTTCAATATAGAATGAATATGAGAAAAAATTTATATATCTGTTCATTTGTGCAAATCAAATACAGAATACATAAATAAGAAATTAATGAGCTTGGTTACTGAGAGGAGTTTGTTGGAAATGGAGTGGAGAAAGTGGGAAGATGGAAACAGGGTAATAGGGATGAGGGAGGAATGGCATTGCTCTGGATATAATTTTTTTTTACATAGGTCTGAGTCTAGGTAATTGTTAATTCCCAAAAAGTAAACAATTAATTATTATCAACCAGAACGTAAGACAAACCAAAAGTAGAATACAGACACTGAAAGGGATAGTGAAAAAAAAACTAATCTAATTAAGTTTGGAAAATCAAGTTTTGAGTAATACTGCAAGGATAATGACAAAAATAACAATTCTAAATCTACATGTATACAAGCACTGAGCAAATAACTAAACAAATTGTGGATAATGAAAGCCAGATTTTGCGATGTCAGAAAAAGTTACAAATACAAAAGGGGGAAAGGCTGGAATGAAATAATAAAATTGGTGATGTTGGATTGAACTTATGGCTTTTAACATGTGTACAGATGCAGAAATGAATACAGATGTGTGAACATATGTACACAAGTATACACATATATTTCATATAAATATATGTGTCTAAAAATACATATATATATATATATATCCTTTAAATTCATACAAATAATCAGATACTAAAACCAGGCAGATATGTTACAAATAAACGAAACTATAGTCTAGTATCTTTCATGTATATAGATTCATTAATTCTTACCAATATTTTAGTAAGATGAATCCGGGGCCGGCTGTATAGCCCAGTGGATAGGACACTGGTTTACCACATGGGAGGCCCTGGTTTCGGTCCCGGGGGCCTCTCCGGGCGGGCGGACCGCTTGAGAAGGCAAAAGCAACCGTGGGTCGGGCAGAGCCGCCATGGGCAGGGCAAAGCCACCACAGGCAGAGTAGAGCCGCCCGCAAGCGGGGCAGACCGCCCACGAGTGGGCAAGGCCACTGCTCACCAGTGAAGCTGATTCGGCGTGTCACCACAGCAGGGGGTGGAGGGGGGAGACAAAAAGCAGAAAATAAAAAAAAATAAAAATAAAAAAAAAGATGAATCCAGCAATATAAAAAAGTGATAATACACATGACTATGTGGGATTTAAACCAGGAAACCAAAGGGTTTAATGATTAAACATCAGTCAATGCAATTTAATATATCAAAGGAAAAATGGACTTGCAGGGAAGATGGTGGAGTAGGAAGTTCCAGAAGTCAGTCCTTCCACCAAAACATCTATTAATCAGGCAGGGACTGCCTGAAGAAACTATTCTGAAATTCCAGAGGCCACAAGAACACAAAGGAAAAGCAGGAGGACAAACCTGATAAATTACAGAAAGAACCATAAACTGCTCTCTCTGCTTGGAGCATACAGGTACCCATCCCCTCTCTCATGGTAGGGTGCGGCAGGGTACAGTCCCTAGATAGCTACTGTTGACAAAAAGGGATGTAAAAAATATCCTCCCCAAGAAGAAGGATGGACACCATCACTGATCACAGCTTTTGATAAGTGAATTAGGATAGCTGGGTCCCGACTCTGAGGGCAGCTATTGTTTCAACCTGCCAGGGACAAAGGCAGCAGCAGCCAATGTTTAAATCCCACCCAGAAAAAGGCAGCAGAGGTCATTGTTTTAACCATCCTCAGACAGAGGCTGAGGCAGTGGAGATTTATTAAAGACGTAGCACTTCTTCAGGGCTGAGGGGACAATTAGCTGAAAGGCTGTATTTTCTAGGCAGGCTAGGAACGTTCAGCTTTGGGGAATCATCAGAAAAGCTTGTGGCACCCTTCCAAATCCCCTCCACAGGGTACTTTGGAGCCACTCTGTGGCCCCCTTCATGGGTCGCTGGCCCTGTTTTGGTTGGGAAAGCCTGACATGAGAAAGTCCTCTCGGGGGTGACATTCCTCCCAGAATTTGCCCTTCAGACAAAGCAGCATGAGACAACAAAAGGAATATAAGTGGCCAGTCTGGGGCAAAAGCATGCTGGCTTCAAAGACCAAGGACACAGAGGTCTGTATCCTGGAAAACAGGTGAAAATCAAATGCTTGTAAACAGGAGACCTCCAAAACAACTAACAAGCAAAAGCCCTGGAAAGACAGAGCCCAGAAAGACAGGAAAAACTGAGTACACTAAATTTGCCATGGGCAGACCTTCCTGATAGGGTGACTGTCTCAAGAAAATCTCTTGTCTTATCACAAGCTGGTTACAAAACCAAGAAAGAGGTATGACAGGAAGTAAATCTCAGAGATAACATTTTAAAATATTAAAATGTACTGTGTGCAATAAAGAGTACAAACAAACAAAGAAAAGGAAATGATGGCCCATCCAAAGGAGGAGAATAAAAGTACAGAAAGCATCAACGAAGAAGACAAGAATGTAGACAAAGAGAACAAAGCCTTTAAATATATATATATATCTTAAAAATGCTCACAGAGGTGAAGGTAAGTACAGAGAAAGAATTGAAGAACATCAGGAAAACAATGAATTAACGATATGAGAATCCAAAGAGATAAAGGTTTTTAAAAGGGACAAAACAGGATTTGAAAACCAGAATAATTGAAATGAAAAGTACCCAGAAGGGTTTCAGGAGCAGACTGGAGATGGCAGAGGAAAGAATCAGTGAACTTGAAGACAAGACACTTGAAATGAGTCAGGCTGAGTAGCAAAAAAGAAATATAAAAAGTGAAAATATCCTAAGACAGCTATGGGACACCATCACGTGCACCAATATACACATTATGGGAGTCCCAAAACGAGAAGAAAGAGAATGAAGCAACAGAATATTCAAAGAAATAATGACAGAGAACTTCCCAAACTTAGCAAAAGAGGTGAATATGCACATCTGAAAAGCTCAGAGAACATTAAATAAGATAAGCATGAATAAAAATACACCTTGCATATATTGCTTATACTATCAAATGCAAAGGACAAGAAGAGAGCTCTAAAAGCTGCAAGAAAAAAAAGTCATGGCTTATGTAGAAGGGAGTCCCAATTAGATTGAGTGCCAATTGCCAATTTCTCATCAGAAACCATGGAGGCAAGAAGACAATGAGTTGAAATAGTGCTGAAGGAAAAAAAACAACAACTGCAGGTCAAGAATTCAATATCAGGAAATACTTTCTTTCAGAAAATGAAGGAGAGATTAAGACATTCTCAGATAAACCAAAGCTGCAGGAGTTCATCACCACCAGACCTGCCCTACAAACAATCCTAAAGGGAGTTCTTCAGACTGAAATGAAAGAACATAGACACTAGTTCAAAGCAGCATAAAGAAATAAAGACTGTGGTCAAAGGTAACCATTTGGGTAACTATAAATGCAAGTATTACTGTAGTGTATTGCTTGGTATGCAACTCCACTTCGTACTCCCTACAGGGGTTAAAAAAGCAAATGCAAAAATAAATGATAAATCTAGGTTATTGGACCTACAAGGTAAAAGATATGTGATAAGGAGTACAAAAAAAAAA